>JAJOOR010001595.1:0-35382 GCA_036250505.1 Solanum acaule | reverse complement strand
TAGTCAAGTCCTCCCTCGCTGAAGATCTGGGATCCAGCTTTGAACCACACAGCCTCACCAAACTTGACACTGTTACGGGCCAAGAGCTCAGGGAAGACACATCCAAGAGCACCAAGCATAGCCCATCTGCAATGGATCACCTCGAGTTCACGGTTCTTGGCAAAGGTTTCAGGGTCTGCTGAAAGTCCAGCAGTATCCCACCCGTAGTCACCAGGGAATTCACCGGTCAAGTAGCTTGGGGACTCACCAGAGAATGGGCCTAAGTACTTAACACGGTCTGGTCCATACCATGGGCTGCTAGATGGGGCAGACTTGGCGACAGCCTTTCTCATAGTGATCCTTCCATTTCCAGTGATTTCTGAGGCAGAGGGTGAGAGTTTCACTGCCTGCCCAGCAAAAGAAGGGGAAGAAAGAGCCATTGTGGAAGCTGCCATGGTTTATAACAAGAGAAAAGTGATGGGTGTTTGAAATGTCAAAGTTGGTTGTGATGAAGCTGAAGTTAGTTGGGGTTCAGAATATATAGGAGGTAATTAGAGAGAAAGAATCTTCTTATCTAGTGATATCTATATCTATGATCTCATTGGGTATCAAGATCCCATATGTGGCAATTAATGCACACTTGAATCTCCAATCCATCAATTTTCCAAGAAGGGACACATTCAATATTGTCCTATCATATGTGGTCACAAGGATTGAACTCTGCCCTGTGATTTGTTGAGCTTACATTATGATATACCTATCATTATCCACTTGCCATTTCTATAGATTTTGTCTACCTGCAGGGTAAAAGATGTAGAACTATGGTTTAGGAAATTTGAGGAGAAGTTGAAATTTATTACCACTTGATGCATAAATTGTGGGAAATTAATAATGCATGTTTATGTATGGAAAACAATGCGATTGAAACTTTATTAATATATTAGACCTCAATTGACAAAGTTGTTTATGTTAGCCACACATGCTATCTTGTTTTAATCATTCAAGACAATGTTAATTCATTTTTAGAGATTTAATGTGGCTTAGTACCTGTACTTAACTGCTAGATGAGCAATGCTAAAACTTGGAAAGAGCTTGTTCAGAAGAACATGAGCAAAAATTTTAATTTATTTGAATTCATTGCATCACAATATATTGGCAGTGTTAAGACTTGAGAGAAATATAATTTACTAATTGTTGATTTAAGTTATATGCACTGACGGTGTAAAGATGTTTTTACACTATCCGTAAATTTTAATATGTGACAGTAGGTCAGTTCCCTATTTTTACGAGACTACCAAGTGGAGTAATCACTACACCAAAAGAGACTTTTAGTGGCAATTAATTTTCCCATTAGCGGCAATATTTATTGCACAAAAACATTTACCGGCATTTAATCTATTGCCATTGCATCCAATGTCGCTAAAGACTTTAGTGGCATTTATTTAGAGTGCCGGTAAAGATCAATATTATTGCCGCTAAACGTTAATACTTTTGACGGCATTTATTTAGCGGCTATTACTATTGCCGGTAAAATCACTTTAAAAATGTGATATCAAACATATTGTGTGGCTTGTGTAAATGCCGATAAAGATGCAATGGATGACATATTTAACCACACTTTCATAGCATAAAAAATAAAAATCATAAGAGAAATATATTCTTTTTTTTGTAACTCATTTTTTTTATTAATCACCCAAGAGAAAACATTACAAAATTGTAGCCCAGTATTAACTCTACTGGCTAGCCTGTGACAAGAAACTTAAAGAAAACATAACTAACAAATTGCTAAGAAAACATAATAAAAGATGTACTTTTGCACTAATCCTCTACGATGTACTGATTATCCATCAAAAAGAGAGGACCAAGAAGCAGTAGAACATATAATCAAAATATTATCTCCACCAACCAAACAGTCGAAACAAATATATCCTTCTGAGTCTTCTATTGTATGCCATGAAGGCTCTTGCTTTTGTAGGGTCCTCATTCAAAAACTCGAAGGCGTACATTCGCTTTGATTCTTTCAGACCTTCGATTTCCATCACAGCCTGCAGAAGAGCAGGGGTGTCAATGGTGTACTTGCAATATTCGATTGTGTCAGCTAGGTGTCAGATGCTTGACATTATCGCTAACATTGTGTCCTGCAATATCTCTGAGCTAAGAGTCTGTGTTGCAGTTTGGCCCTCGGGTTGAGCTTCAGGCTCATCTTAATTGTGCTCATGAAATATGTCTGAACAAGCAAGAAGAAAATAAACGCTACATGTTAAGTGAAGTCGACTTATTAAAGGAGTTGACGAGCAAGTTTACAAGATCAGAAATACCTTAACGGGATTGTACTTGTAGAAAATTGAAGAAGCGAGGGCCCTGTCACATTGACAAGGGCACTGTCACATCGATAAATAATGGACTTTAAAAATACCATAAAGGATTTAAACTGGTAGCAAAATTACCACCTTGAATGAAATCATCAACTACCACTTAAAAATCCAAAAAAGTAAAACAACAACCATGCATGCATCTTTATTCAATCAACAACACCATTCTACGAATGTTACTAACATCACCAGAACCTCCATGGCTATTAAAAGTAATAACTCAATGTCCTATCACCATTCATATATAAAAAAACACAGAAAAACAATAAAAGGTGTTAAATTAAAGGCCACCTTGTACGTAAAAGATTTCACCTCATTAAACAATTCAAGAAGATCAACATAATAAGGCTTTCTTCTAAAGTGGTTCTTCAGAATTCTTGGATGTAGTTATGAAGAAGTATTCCATCATTAGAAACAATCACGCCAACCTGCGAGAATTATTAAAACAATAGTCACTCTAAAACCAAATGTGCTCATGTGCTTAAGTTGCAAACCTATTCAACGCACCATCCAAGGGAAGATGTTTGAAAGATTTTCTCACTAGTTAGTTTTTCCCATCTTCCAACAAGCTGTAATTATCAATAACAGAGAGCCCGCAATTATGAAAAGTATATATTAGATACAAAGAATAGCTAGAAGTAGAACTTCATTCCAACCACCCGGTACATTGTAGTCCAACACTTGAAACATTCACGAAAAGTATATATCAGATGCATAAGATGAAGACAAAGTCATACATTGGCTGTCGAAAATTCAATAACTTGGGCAAAAGTAAAAATGAACAGAAATTGGCCTCGGGCAGTAATGAAGTTAGAAATTTGTCTTATCAAAGTAATGAACTTACTTTTGGAGGATCCAACACGTACTCGACAATATTTTTGAAGTCTCCAAGCAGCATAACCTTGCATAGTTCCATACATTTAGGATAACAAAGTAATTCAAGATTGCAAAATTCAAAGCATAGACATCTTTTTCAAAAGGACCATTAGCAGTATCTACCCAAAACAAACTTTTACCAATATATGTGAACCTACTTAAATAAGCCTTAATCTTAATACAACACATTAATGCAATATGTAATACACCAACCTTCATCCAGATTAAGCCATCTAACTCCTTTCAGGTAACAATTAGAATAGATGATATGTATAGCAGAAGTTTGACTAATATAATATTTTTTTAATGTCTCAAGAGTAGAAAAATGACCATTACTATTTTAATTAAACTATATTCTGGGATACCATAGTTGGCAAACTAGGATCATGTACATGTACAAACTGTAGCACTCATTATCAGCCAAAGTGTAAGTTAGGTTGATAACTACAACTTAATGCATATGCAATCAAATCATCTAAGTTGCTCATCTGCAGAAGAAGCAGATTTGTAGTAGACTTCCATTTATGTTTCAAATGAACTTCTCTTAAATAAGACCAATACAAAAGAATCATATGATTGCTAAAAAACAAGAGAGTTCACCAACCAAAAATCAGAACAGGGCAAAATAATAATGCCACTGTAATTTAAAAGCATGTCCCCTGAAACTCTATTTCAAAAAAAAAAAAAAAGCATGTCCCCTGAATTATTTGCCTTCAAAAGATTCAAGTAGTTTAAAATTAGAGACTGAGTGTAAACAAACCTCATGATTAGTTCCATCACCAACAGTGATTCCCAATCTGCACAACACTGAAGCCATATTATGGCAGTCCTTACTGAGTTTCTTTAAAACTTTTGCTCATATCCCGCTTCTTCAAATTGAGCTTCAAATTGCGCCAACTTCCCTCAGGGATTCCTTGGTTAAAAAAAGTTCTCATAAAGTAAGAGGCCAAGAGACATACTAGAGAAACAGAACATGAAAACAAAGCAGAAAAGCAAAGGAGTTTCTTAGATTAAGCGTCTTTTCAAATTACATTCATTATTTTTGAACCATCAATCTAGATCTGATGCGTTTTTAGTCTCATCAAAACAAACTAAACTAAAGATGAACCACTGTTAAAACTAGAAGACGGATGCCTCCTTTAACTACGAGAATATGTCTCCTTCCTCAAAAGATATCCAACATTTATGTGCTCTAAACCAAAAATTTCAACAACCTTCAGACATGAGTAATTGTTTCCACTACCAGGATCTAACATTGAAATTTCCAGAACTTGAACAAAATTAGAAAAGTACTGCGATTGAATAATAAATACTTCTATTTACGAATCAGACTCAAATTAAGCAATAATCCACCATAAAATTCAGTTATAGACTATAAATCTTATTGCATGTTTGTATTAGGGTTCAATTTAGAGGTGTAATACTTGCTACGTTCAGATTACAAAACATACTGTACATTGGTTTTCCATTATCATTGAAATGTAAATGGTCTAGTAGTGAAATAATATTATGTCCTCTTAATTCCTCTTTCACTTCTTGACAGAAAAATAAGGAATCATGTAAATAAATAACACAATGTTGTTCAATGTTATTCTTGGCACTAAATTAGAGTATTTCTTGTTGATAATTAATTGAATTCCATTAGTTCCTCTGGTCTGTATGTTCAAGTTTTAAGCTTTTACCACATCCCAATTGTATCTTGGGTTTTTGTTTTTCCTCTGTCATCTTTTTTTCCCCTTTGATATGATTCATTCATGCCATTGGAAAGTAAACTTATAGACAACGCCATAATTGGAATATAAGAAAATCCCATTCTATTGTCTAGTAAACTCACGATTACAACTTTACAAGGCTATCAAACAATCATATTCTTTGAGAACATTTTATGATATTCATTTTCCGGGAACAAAGTTTGTGGCAAAGGCCCAGGCATTGTTGTTAACTGGATCTGCAAGGTGGTCAGCAAGGTTCTCCAATGGACCCTTTCCGGTGACAATAGCTTGAACAAAGAATCCAAACATAGAGAACATAGCAAGTCTACCGTTCTTAATCTCCTTTACCTTGAGCTCAGCAAATGCCTCTGGGTCATCAGCAAGGCCTAACGGGTCAAAGCTGCCGCCAGGGTAGAGTGGGTCGATAACCTCACCAAGAGGTCCACCAGCAATACGGTATCCCTCAACGGCTCCCATCAACACAACTTGACAAGCCCAAATGGCCAAGATGCTTTGTGCATGGACCAAGCTTGGGTTCCCCAAGTAGTCAAGTCCACCCTCGCTGAAGATCTGGGATCCGGCCTTGAACCACACAGCCTCACCAAACTTGACACCGTTACGGGCCAAGAGCTCAGGGAAGACACATCCAAGAGCACCAAGCATTGCCCATCTGCAGTGGATCACCTCAAGTTCACGGTTCTTGGTAAAGGTTTCAGGGTCTGCTGAAAGTCCAGCAGTATCCCAGCCATAGTCACCAGGGAATTCACCGGTCAAGTAGCTTGGGGACTCACCAGAGAATGGGCCCAAGTACTTAACACGGTCAGGACCATACCATGGGCTGCTAGATGGGGCAGACTTGGCTACCGCCTTTCTCATAGTGATCCTTCCATTTCCACTGATTTCTGAGGTAGATGGTGAGAGTTTCACTGCCTGTCCAGCAAAAGAAGGGGAAGAAAGAGCCATTGTAGAAGCTGCCATGATTTATATCAAGAGAAAAGTAAGTGTTTGATGGTATGAAATATTGCTGTGAATGTGATGAGATGAAATTACAATGGACTTAATTCACTATATATAGGGAGTAATTAAGAAGGAAATAGTCCAAATTATCTAATGATATCTATATCTATGGTCTCATTGGGTATCAAGATCCCCTGTGTAGCAATTAATACACATTTAGCAATCTCCAATCCATCAAAATTCCAAGAAGGGACACATCCAATATTGTCCTCTCATATGTAGCCATAAGCAATAACTCTGCCCTGTGATTTGTTGAGCTTATAATATGATGTCCCTATCATTATCCACTTGGAATTTGTCTAAATTTTGTCTACCTTCAGGGTAAAAGATACCACCATTAAAGTTCATTCAATGTAGAACTATAGCTTAGGAAATTTGAGGAGAAGTTCAAATTTATTACTACTTGATTCATAAATTGTGGGAAATTAATAATGCATGTTTATGTTTGGAAAGCAATGCGATTGAAACTTTATTAATATATTAGATCTTAATTGACAAAGTTGTTTATGTTAGCCACACATGTTATCTTGTATTATGCTCATTAAAGCTACTGTTAATTCATGTTTAGAGATTTAACGCGGCTTTGTACCTGTACTTAACTACTACATGAGCAACATATGCTGAGACATGGAAAGAGCTTGTTCAGAAGGACATGAGCACAAATTTTAATTTGTTGATATTCATCAGTATCACAATTTTTCCTGTGTTATGAGAAATAGAAGTTACTAATTGTGAATTTAAGTTATACTACACTGACAGTGTAAAGATGTTTTTAACATGTGATAGTAGATCAGTTCCCATTTTAACCAGATTGCCAATTAATGTTTATCAAGCAATTTACCTTTAATTACTTACTAAGTAATTTGATTGTGTAAATATTGTTCAAGTTATTAGTGCATAGAACTTAAAATTTGTTGCCAATAAGTGTCATGTATAGCATTACTTGTGTCTTCTGCTAACTATATAAGTATGTCCTTTGGCTCTGGTCATTACTATGTCGAAGGATTTGTCAGAGATGTGAGAAAGGAGGATTGTATAAGAAATTTATGTCGAAGATGCTAACCAAATTATAGATTCATAATATAAGGACCTGGAAACTTATATGTTTCTAGTTACTACAATTCAGACTACAAAACCTATTGGTTTTCTTCCCTTATCATCGAAATGTCAATGTTCTAGTATTGAAATGATATAATGTCCTCTATTTCCTCTTTAACCTCTCGACAAAATTGAGGAATCCTGTAATGACATCATGTTGTTCAACATTAATACTTTGCTCTAATTTTGAGTATTGCTTCTCGAGAGTTAATTGAATTCCGTAAGTTCTTCTGGTCTGAAAATTCAAGTTTTAAGCTTATCACAGCTTTTTAGTTTTTCTAGTTACCACATCTCATAAATATGTATCTTCTGTCTTTTTTGCTCTGTTCTCTTTCTTTAACTATCCTTTGGTATGAAAGTGGCAACATTTGATTCATAGCTTTGGCAAAATGTA
Organism: Solanum acaule; assembly: GCA_036250505.1. Lineage (NCBI taxonomy): Eukaryota > Viridiplantae > Streptophyta > Magnoliopsida > Solanales > Solanaceae > Solanum > Solanum acaule. Next base: position 27,934 of record JAJOOR010001595.1, on the reverse strand, counting down.
ACTCAGTAGTACTACACAATCATTGGAATGTTAAAGAAAAATAATCCATTCTATTGTCAAGTAACTCACAACTACTTTACAAGGCCATCAAACAATGAAATATTAAGATTGTTTAAGATTTTCATTTTCCGGGGGAAAAGTTTGTGGCATAAGACCAGGCGTTGTTGTTAACGGGGTCTGCAAGGTGGTCAGCAAGGTTCTCCAATGGACCCTTTCCGGTAACAATGGCTTGAACGAAGAATCCAAACATAGAGAACATAGCAAGTCTACCATTCTTGATCTCCTTTACCTTGAGCTCAGCAAATGCCTCTGGGTCTTCAGCAAGACCCAATGGGTCGAAGCTGCCACCGGGGTAGAGTGGGTTGACAACCTCACCAAGAGGCCCACCAGCAATACGGTAACCTTCAACGGCTCCCATCAACACAACTTGGCAAGCCCAGATGGCCAAGATGCTTTGTGCATGGACCAAACTTGGGTTGCCCAAGTAGTCAAGTCCACCCTCACTGAAGATTTGGGATCCAGCTTTGAACCACACAGCCTCACCGAACTTGACACCGTTACGGGCCAAGAGCTCAGGGAAGACACATCCAAGAGCACCAAGCATAGCCCATCTGCAGTGGATCACCTCGAGTTCACGGTTCTTGGCAAAGGTTTCAGGGTCTGCTGAAAGTCCAGCGGTATCCCACCCGTAGTCACCAGGGAATTCACCAGTCAAGTAGCTTGGGGACTCACCAGAGAATGGGCCTAAGTACTTAACACGGTCAGGGCCATACCATGGGCTGCTAGATGGGGCAGACTTGGCGACAGCCTTTCTCATAGTGATCCTTCCATTTCCAGTGATTTCTGAGGCAGATGGTGAAAGTTTCACTGCTTGTCCAGCAAAAGAAGGGGAAGAAAGAGCCATTGTAGCAGCTGCCATGGTGTTTATATCAAGAGAAAAGTAAGTGTTTGATGGTATGAAATATTGTTGAAGTTGGCTGTGATGAGATGAAGTTACAAGGGAATTAATTCACCATATATAAGGAGTAATTAAGAGGGAAAAAGAGTCCTAATTATCTAGTGATATCTATATCTATGATCTCATTGGATATCAAGATCCCATGTGTTCCAATTAATGCACACTTGGCAATCTCAAATCCTTCCAATTTTCTAAGATGTTTACTAAAGGGACCCATTCAATATTGTCCTCCTATGTGTGGCTAGAAGGATTGAACTCTACCCTCTGATTTGTTGAGCTTACAATACTGATATCTCTTATCATTATCCATTGGGAATTTCTCCAGATTTTATCTATCAGCACTGTAGCTCATTCAATGTAGAACTATGGTTTAGCCTTTCACTAAATAAATTGACGAAAAAATTCATTTTTTTCAGATTATCAGGTAATGTTTATCAAAAGATGAACCTGTAAATACTTGATAAGCAAAGATTGATCAAGATTTGAACTTTATGGGTTCTGGAATCTAGAAAAACGACCTTAAATGCTAATTGATTCTAAATTTAGTTGTTCTACATATTTAATAAACTTCTTAACACATATGCATGCGTTGGGGTTGGACCAGCTACTTGGTTTTGTCAAACCGGGTATGTTGGATGTAAAGAAATGAATCTTGTGCCTAACTAAACCTCAAAAGTTATCTCAAAGGGAAGAGAATTGCCCAACACTTATAAAGAGGTCATTCATTCACCGATGTGGGACATTTCATTCATCGCTGAAGCCTACCTCTGCCCCAGTTAATAAATGATATGATTGTATAAGTATTTTTTACAATGTCAGCGAGAACTTAATTTCCTCTCTAATAAGTGTCATGCATGTACAGTTAACTTGTAGCTTCTGCTTATTATGTCCCTTTGGCTCTGGTCATTGCTATGTGCCAATTAAGGAAGGAGGAAAATACAAGAACTTCATGAATGTGTTCAAATTAAAAACACATAAGTATAATGACCTGGAAACTCATATATTACTTGCTACGTTCAGATTATAAAACATATTGTACATTGGTTTTCCCTTAATTCCTCTTTCACTTCTTGACAGAAAAATAAAGAATCATGAAAGTAAATAACATCATGTTGTTCAATGTTATTATTTGCTCTAAGTTAGAGTATTTCTTCTTGAGAATTAATTGAATTCCATAAGTCTCTGGTCTGTATATTCAGGTTTAAGCTTTTACCACCTCAAATGTAACTTTGGTCTTGTTATTTTTGCTTTGTCATCAATTTTCCCCTTCAATATGAATTTTGCAGTATTTCATTCATAATTGGAAAATGAAATTCAGGACTAGAAAAATCCATTCTATTGTCAAGTAAACTCACAACTAAAACTTTACAAAGCCATCAAACAATATTATCTAGAGAACGTTTTATGATATTCATTTTCCGGGAACAAAGTTTGTGGCAAAGGCCCATGCATTGTTGTTAACTGGATCTGCAAGGTGGTCAGCAAGATTCTCCAATGGACCCTTTCCGGTAACAATGGCTTGAACGAAGAATCCAAACATAGAGAACATAGCAAGTCTGCCGTTCTTAATCTCCTTTACTTTGAGCTCAGCAAATGCCTCTGGATCATCAGCAAGACCTAATGGGTCAAAACTGCCACCAGGGTAGAGTGGGTCGACGACCTCACCAAGAGGTCCACCTGCAATACGGTATCCCTCAACAGCTCCCATTAACACAACTTGGCAAGCCCAAATGGCCAAGATGCTTTGTGCATGGACCAAGCTTGGGTTGCCCAAGTAGTCAAGTCCACCCTCGCTGAAGATCTGGGATCCGGCCTTGAACCACACAGCCTCACCGAACTTGACACCGTTACGGGCCAAGAGCTCAGGGAAGACACATCCAAGAGCACCAAGCATTGCCCATCTGCAGTGGATCACCTCAAGTTCACGGTTCTTGGCAAAGGTCTCAGGGTCTGCTGAAAGTCCAGCGGTATCCCATCCATAGTCACCAGGGAATTCGCCAGTCAAGTAGCTTGGGGACTCACCAGAGAATGGGCCCAAGTACTTAACACGGTCAGGGCCATACCATGGGCTGCTAGATGGGGCAGACTTGGCGACAGCCTTTCTCATAGTGATCCTTCCATTTCCAGAAATTTCTGAGGCAGATGGTGAAAGTTTCACTGCCTGTCCAGCAAAAGAAGAGGAAGAAAGAGCCATTGTAGCAGCTGCCATGATTTAGATTAAGAGAAAAGTGTTGAGTGTTTGATGGTATGAAATATTGTTGAAGGCTGTGATGAGATGAAGTTACAAGGGAATTAATTCACCATATATAGGGATTAAGAAAGAGGGAAAGAGTCCTTATCTAGTGAAATCTATATCTATGATCTCATTGGCTATCAAGATCCTACTTGTAGCAATTATGCACATTTAGCAATCTCCAATCCATCAATTTTCCAGCAAGGGACACAACCAATATTGTCCTCTCATATGTTGCCACAAGGATTGGAATCTGCCCTGTGATTTGTTGAGCTTACAATATGATATCCCTATCATTATCCACTTGGCATTTCTCTAGATTTTATCTACCTGCAGGGTAAAACATACCACCACTATACTTCATTCAATGTAGAACTATTGTTTAGGAAATTTGAGGAAAAGTTGAAATTTATTACTACTTGATTCATAAATTTTGGGAACTTAATAATGCATCTTTATGTTTGGAAAGCAATGTGATTGAAACTTTATTATATTAGACCTTAATTACCAAAGTTGTTTATGTTAGCCACACAGGTTATATTGTTTTATGCTCATTCACAATACTGTTAGGTTTAGAGATTTAATGCGGCTTAGTACATGTTACTTAACTACTACATGAGCAATGCTGAGCCTTGGAAAGAGCTTGTTCAGAAGAATATGAGCAAAGATTTTAATTTGTTGGAATTCATCAGCATCACAATTTTGCGCTGCGTTAAGGGAAATAGAAGTTACATCAGTAAATTTTAACGTGTGATAGTAGGTCAATTCCCATTTTTTATCAGACTACCGATTAATGTTATCAAGTGATTTACCTTTAATTACTTACCAAGTAATTTGATTGTGTAAATATTGTTTACGTTATTAGTGCATAGAACTTGAATTTGTTGCCAATAAGTGTCATATTTAGCAGTACTTGTGTCTTCTTCTAACTACATATGTATGTCCTTTGGCTCTGGTCATTACTATGTACCTTGTTTTGAAGGATCTGTCAAGGATGCTTTTAATCTAAAGACAGTACCACATGTGAGGCAGGGGGATTTTACAAGAAATTTATGAATTTGTTCAAAGGAGACATACTGTATGGACCTGGAAACTCATATATTACTTACTACATTCAGACTACAAAACATATTGGTTTTCTTCCCCTGTCATTGAAATTTCAATGTTCTGGTAGTGAAATGAAACAATGTCCTCTTATTTCCTCTCACTTTTCGACAGATAAATGAGGAATCATGTAATAACATCATGTCGTTCAACATTAGTACTTTACACTAATTTTGAGTATTGTTTCTCGAGAATTAACTGAATTCCATAAGTTCATCTGGTCTGAAAATTCAAGTTTTAAGCTTACAACAGCTTTATAGTTTTTCTTGTTACCACATCTCATATGTATCTTCAGTCTTTTTGCTCTGTTCTCTTTCTTTAATTTCCCCTTTGGTATGGAAGTGGCAATATTTGATTCGTAGATTTGGAAAATGTAACTCAGAACTACACAATCATTGGAATATGGAAAAAAGAACCATTCTATTATCAAGTAAGTCATAACTACTTTACAGGGCCATCGAACAATCAAAATTAAAAAATTATATTATGATATTCATTTTCCGGGGACAAAGTTTGTGGCGAAAGCCCAAGCGTTGTTGTTAACGGGGTCTGCAAGGTGGTCAGCAAGGTTCTCCAATGGACCCTTTCCGGTAACAATGGCCTGAACGAAGAATCCAAACATAGAGAACATAGCAAGTCTGCCGTTCTTAATCTCCTTTACCTTGAGCTCAGCAAATGCCTCCGGGTCTTCAGCAAGGCCTAATGGGTCAAAGCTGCCACCGGGGTAGAGTGGGTCGACAACCTCACCAAGAGGTCCACCAGCAATACGGTAACCTTCAACGGCTCCCATCAAGACAACTTGGCAAGCCCAGATGGCCAAGATGCTCTGTGCATGGACCAAGCTTGGGTTGCCCAAGTAGTCAAGTCCTCCCTCGCTGAAGATCTGGGATCCGGCCTTGAACCACACAGCCTCACCGAACTTGACACCGTTACGGGACAATAGCTCAGGGAAGACACATCCAAGAGCACCAAGCATTGCCCATCTGCAGTGGATCACCTCGAGTTCACGGTTCTTGGCAAAGGTTTCAGGGTCTGCTGAAAGTCCAGCGGTATCCCACCCGTAGTCACCAGGGAATTCACCAGTCAAGTAGCTTGGGGACTCACCAGAGAATGGGCCCAAGTACTTCACACGGTCTGGGCCATACCATGGGCTGCTAGATGGGGCAGACTTGGCTACAGCCTTTCTCATAGTGATCCTTCCATTTCCAGAGATTTCTGAGGCAGAGGGTGAGAGTTTCACTGCCTGTCCAGCAAAAGAAGGGGAAGAAAGAGCCATTGTAGCAGCTGCCATGGTTTATAAAGAGAGGAAAGTGAGGGGGTTGCTAGTTTGATATGTAAAAGTTAGTTGTGATGGGCTGAAGTTATTGAAACTTCACTATATATAGTAAGTAAGATAGGGAAGAGTCCTTATCTAGTGATATCTATATCTATGACCTCATTGGATGTCAAGATTACTCTCCATTCACACTTGGCAATCACAAATCCATCAATCTTCCAAGATTTTTACTTGGGGGACCAACCAATGTTGTGTGGCTACAAAGATTGCTCTGTCTTTGTTGTTGAGCTTACATTAAAATATCTTCTACTTTTTTCCATTCGGTCATTCTTTCAATATTTTTTTCCCAGCAGGGTAAAAGACACCACCACTATTACAGGCATTTTGAAGTAATTACAGCCTGAATCCCTTCTCTGTGTAAAATAGAAAGGAATAAGGGGAAAAAATGAACCGCTATGTTAGTTTATTTTCATCGTTCTATAAAAAAAAAAACTTTAACTAGTTACGAACTTCATCGTTAAATTGCTCACTTGTCGTTTAACTACGAAATTTGTCCATTACTAATTTCTATTTTTCTAGTAGCAGGCATATTCTCAACCACTCATACAAGTGGTCCTACGCCTAGGCAAACAGATACATGTGAACTATAACAGTGCTTTATACAATATATTCTGGCCAAGTAAATGTTTCAAAAATCCACCACCATACGTGCCAACTCCTGATTGGGAAAATCTAAATTCGGACTAGATTTTTCAAAGCATAATGTATCTAAATGAAACAGAGTCGTGGTTATTGGTATTGGACTTTAATTTGCCAAATGAGCAGGAAATGCTAATGCTATCAAAATGTGATCCACCAGTTGAACAACAGATAATTCTGCTGCAATTTGGTTTTCTTCAAAGTGTCACTCAACTAATAGTTATTATCTCAGAAGTCACTCTTGTTAAAAACAAATTAGAATCAAGAATAAGGTGACTTTATGAGATAATGGCTATCATATTAGTTGAGTGATCATGTGAGAAATCATTTGTCTATATCCTCAATGTTATACCTATGTGGCTATATTACACATTCCTTTTTCTCCTTTCTGAATATATTTTTACTCTTATCAGCATTTGTACTGCATAGTTTCACGCAAACAAATGAATACACTTTCCACAAAACTTCAGTAGCTATGTTTTCTCCCTGTTCCATTTTTCGGAAACTCTTATTAGCAACTTTATGATCCAAGCTATAAACATGCACAAGGGAAGTCACTTGTATTGAAAGGTCATCCTAGAACCTTTTAAATCAATGATAATTCTATTCACAATCAGATTTTTAACACATACAGAATATAAGCAAAAGTTATTTGGTTCTCGTAAACCCGTACCTGAACCTCTGGATCTGACCCTGGATATCAAAGCTCTTTAAACATTGAGAATATGGATTAATTCAGAAAATACCTTAAATAACATACCCAGAAATCCCAAATCGACGTAAAATTTCAAACAAAAGTGATTAAATTGTCCTTTGCAGCAGTTGGCGCTCTTTTTTCCTTTCCATTCTTCAACCTTCCATAACTAAAAACCCAATTCAAGTTCTGATTCACCAAAAAAATAATGCAAAGACCTTCTCCACATTCCAATTTCTTCTCATCTCTCAAACAATTGGAGAAAAGATTGAAACTTGACGACCCATCTCAACGAGAAGCCGTTGAGACACCGACCAGTCTTTGATCAGCCCAATATACCTCAACTGTGATGAGACCCCTGCTGACTCCATCACCAGATACACAAACCTTAAAGAAAGTGAAACCCCACTTCAATTTCTCTCTAATTCCTCACTTGCCCAAGAAAGTGTTGGTATAGTTGAAGCTAGTGGTAATGGGGTTGATGAGATTAAACTGATGATGCAGCTATTGTGTTTATCGGAGGGTAAAAGGGAAGGATCCAAAAGGGTGGAAGTGGATTTGGGCTTTGATGATGCATTTTATGGAAAGATTGTTGGGGTTAAGGGGGCAAAAAGTGAAGAAGAAGTGGAGAGATTAGAAGGTTGGATTGAGCATTATCTGGATAGGGGTACTGGAGAGCGAAGAGAATCATTTAGGTTAGCTCATCTGCCTTTAGGCAAAGCTGCTCTTATTCCTTAGGAGGTTTTTGATGGTTTTGGAAGCTTTGAGTTTCCCTCTAACATCGATGAGTTCTTGCATAGTATATAAATTTCTAAAATGCATATTTTAAGGTAAAATATGGTGTATCATTGTAGTCTTATTAAGGCCTCTTTTTGAGTTCTCCTCAATTTCACTTCTATATATTCGTGTTCAAAAGTGTACTCATTTCCTGTAGGCAATCTCTAGTAACAGAATGCATTGGCACTTTAGTCTAGCAATCAACTGCTCGCTGACTATTACATGTCACTGGAGTACTTCGTAAAGATCTAGCTTTTTGTTCCTTAGTTGTAATTAATGTAAAGAGTTCTTCAATTTCATGATGCAAGTCAACTTTAACTTAATCTAATGTGAGAGTTCAACCATACCCCTCTAGTAAAGCAGGAATACCTGAAAGATCATTATGGCTTGAAAAACGTAAATTCCATTTAAATTGTAATTACATTTTCAGTTGTGGACTAGTTCCATTGGCCACCGAGGGAAACTTGGTGGTGGTTCATATTAAGAATGATGATACCAAACAAGCGTGTGAATGCATGCTCTCCATCTTACTTAGCTTTGAAAGAGAAGACAGAACTTGTTCCATGTCAGGTCTATCTTCAGGATCCGGAGAGGTGCAGGATAAAGCCAGGTTAAGAAGTCCCTCTACTATCTCCTGGTTCTTGGAGACATGTGAAGCTAAATTAGGATCCACAATCTGGACCAGCTTGCTTATGCCATTCGCAAGGGCATTCTGAACAACTTGATTCAAAGTCATTGGTAATTTATCTGCACCTGTTAGACTTGTTGGCCTTCTTTTTGTAATGATCTCCATCACAATTACACCAAAGCTGAATACATCTACTTTTGTGGTCACTTTCCTCATATATGCAAACTCTGTTTCATAGAAAAACATTTCATTTAAGTTAGGTCTCAAATTAAATAAGAAGCATGTAAAATGTTCAAGAAATTCAAAATTCTAAAGCTGACACTACATTTTCTGGTTAGACTAAAGTTGGTATTATCATTAAAAAAATACTTTTCAGATTATATGTTCAAAACATTGGATCACTTAAATGCTTGTCCATTCTTCCACATACAAATTAATCATTATTTTGTGATTGATGGGAAAAGAAAATCTGCTAAGCTGTGTATTGTGATTTACAGAAGTGATGTTGTAATAATTATTACCTGGTGCCATGTAACCAATAGTTCCTTCAAATGCAGATGCTGATGATATGCTGCTCCCGTCTTGGTGATGAATACCCAACATCCTAGCTGTCCCAAAGTCACTCACATGTGCTTCCATATTTTTATCCAGAAGAATATTTGAAGGCTTCAAGTCACAGTGCACTATTGGAAAATCATATCCTGAATGCAGGTATGACAGGCCACTTGCTACTGAAACTAAAATGTCAATCCTATTGGACAATGTCCATTCATCCACCATTTGACCATAAATAAAACTGTCCAAGTTCCCATTCTCCATGTATTCTAAAATTACAGCCATTAGCTTCTTGCTTTCCCAAGCATAACCGAGCACCTTAACCAGGTTCCTGTGTTTGAGTTGGCTCAGAGTCTTGACCTCCCTATCAAAGCATTTACGAATTTCTGCTGAGAACTGGAGATTCAGTTTCTTAACTGCTACAATATTCCCACCTTCCAGTGTTCCTTTGTACACATTACTTAAACTGCTGGCTCCAATAATGTTTTGTGGACTGAAATTATCAGTAGCATGTTCCAAATCCTTTTGATAAAATCTCTGGAGGCCAAGTGCTGAGGTATAATTTGGAATTATATCCTCCGTGTCTTTCACTTTTTGCTTCTTCATGTACAGATGATACAAAAATATTCCCACCACATGAAGAATGAGAACCAAAACAGGCCCAAGTATGATCCAGGTTTTCTTGGAAAACCCATGAGAACTTGTTTGGTTTCTTTTGATGCTGCATGGACTGAGAAACTCTGTTCCACATAGAGATGGATTTCCCTGTAAATCTGCTGACCTTAAGTTGTTGAATACACCCCCCTTTGGAATGTGACCTTCAAGCTGGTTAAAAGAAAGGTTGAGATATATTAATGCAGGCATATTGGCAAATCTCTCAGGAATGATTCCCTTGAACTTGTTTTGTGAAAGATCAAGTGAGCGAAGATGTCGCAATCCTTCCATTTCAGGAAGTTTGCCTTCTAATCTGTTCCTTGAGAGGTTCAAGAATACTAGCTCACTTAATTTGGTCAGAGTTTCGCCTGGAGCAGGACCAGACAGCATGTTCCCTGATAGGTCCAGTGAGAATAAGTTTTTGCAGAGTCCTAGGGATCTGGGAATGTTGCCTGATAGATTGTTGTTTGACATATCAATCCCTTGAACCATTTCTAACATGCCAATCTCATATGGGATCTCTCCATCCAACAAGTTGCTGGAAACGTTCAAGTAAAATTGCATACTTCTCATGCTGGCAAGTACTGCTCTGGAAAGAGTTCCGGTTAGAAGGTTGTGTGAAACATCTAAGGTCGCCAGTCTGCGGAGGCTCTCCATGCTCTCTGGGATTGTACCATTAAGCTTATTTCCACTCAGGTCCAGAAGTGAAAGTGATTCTAGTTTGGATATCTGATTGGGTATTGGACCGAAGAAATTATTATTCTGCAGCAGGAGTTCATAGAGGCGTGTAAGCTCAAAAAGTTGCACAGGAAGTTCACCTTCCAGCTTATTGTCTGACAGAGAAAGGCCCTGGAGGTTTGAAAGCTTTGAAACTTCTGGTGGTATCACACCTGAGAAACTGTTTTTGTGAAGCACTAAATCTATCAGTTGACTCAGTTTACCAATCTCTGGTGGGATTGGCCCAAGAAATGAATTACTATGGACTCTTAGAACTCGAAGTTTAGAGAGTCTGCCAATCATCGGTTTGAGTTTCCCGCTAAAATTATTACCACTCAGATCTAGAACTTCAAGCATTGAACAGTTGAAGAGATCATCAGGAATCTCCCAACATTTTGTTTGATCCCAAAGACAAAAATGTAAGATTGGAGAACTTCCCCAACCCATTTGGTATTTTACCTGTTATTCTATTAAAAGTGAGGGTTAAAACACGAAGATGAGAACAATTTGTTATGCTAGATGGAATAGGTCCCTCTAGGAGGTTATTGCTTGCAGTTAGATTCTTCAGATTATAGAGTAACCCAAGTTCCAGTGGAAGTGATCCTGTGAATAAATTAAAGCTCAAAGACAAATATGTCAAGTTTGCCAGGTTTGTCAAAGTTGATGGAATCTCCCCATACAACCTATTGGAGTGGAGGGTAAGCACTTGTAGTGACATTAAAGATCCAAACTCAGGAGGAATTTTACCAATTTGCTCATTATGTGAGAGTCCTAAATGAGTTAATGACTTCAGGTGGAACAATGAGGCAGGTATACTGGAGTTCAACTTATTGTTATACAATCTGAGCCTGTGCAAGTTTTCTAAATTTCCTAGCTCAGGAGGTACGCCTCCAGTGAATTGGTTATTATACATGTCCAAGGTAACAAGATTGATACAGAGGCCAAGTTCAGATGGGATTTTCCCAGAAAGAAAGTTGTGATGCAACTGAAGAAATTCTAAACTTGACAAGTTGCCAATTTCTGGTGGTATAGGTCCAGAAAACTGGTTTGAGCTCAGATCAAGGGTTTGCAGAGCTGTCAGCATTCCAATGGAGGTAGGAATAGAACCAAGCAAATTGTTTCTATAAACTTCAAACAATTGAAGATTGGCCAAATTACCAATTTCAGACGGTAATTTGCCTGTGAGGCTGTTGTTGATGAGGCTTACTAACAACAATTCAGTGCTGTTGCATATACTCTCAGGTATTCTCCCACTCAAAGAGTTATTTCCAAAATCTAATAATTGCAGGTTTTTGAGGTTTCCTAGCTCGGTAGGAATTTCACCAGAAAGAAAGTTTCGGCAAAGAATAAGGTGAACCAGCTCAGTGCAATGCCCCAGCTTGGCTGGAATATTTCCAGTAAATGAATTCAAAGTTAGATCAAGAACCTGGAGTTTGGAGAGGTTCCCTAGAAACGGAGAAATCTCCCCTTTGAGCTGCATCCCAACAAGCGAAATGTTGATGACATGGTTTAAAGAAGGATCACATATGATTCCAGACCAGTTGCAAATGTGATTTGCATCAGTCCAATCCACAAGTGCACCAAAAGGGTCATCAGTGATTGAATTCTTGAAAGCTTTCAAAGCAGCAATTTCAACTTCCAAGCTTGGAGTTTGCCCAGATGACAGAGCTATGAAAAAGGTAACAGAAAATATGGCTAATGCATATACAGTTGTCTTTGACATCATTGGTTCAAAAGAAAGAAGCTTCACTCTCTTTACAAAGTTAAGCTGAAAATGAATAGTTTATACATTTATTAGTGATATTTGCTTACTGTTTTCTGTTGAAGAAGTCAACTAGTCATCAATACTAAGTAAAATGACTAGTATTCTATGAATTTGTCAGAAATTCCTACAAAAACTAATCATATTGTTTGAAAATTGAGTGCATTCACATTACATCATGTCAACTGTTTTTATTATTATTATTTTTTCTAGAACTGCCATATAGAGCAGAAATACTGTATAAGTTCATTTCAGTTATTTCTTTTCTAGAGAAACAGCAGAGTTAGACAAGCTGAAAGACGACATTCAGCGGTGGTCATTTCCTAATAAGAGGTGAATTTATAGCCTAGTTTATGGTGCACGTGAACCTATGATCTTTTCATCAAACTAGTCATTTTATGTACATATTTTCTAGAATTGATCTATCTGTTGACACTCATGCTCCAATAAGGCTAAATAGTACACTTGGTTGAATGTTGAGTTACTCGCCCAAGGATCAATTATCACTTGATATATGTATTTTTCCCTCCCTTTTTTTTTCTATAGAAATCTTAGATCCGCCTTTGTTCCGAATAGATTGAATAATATAAAGTCCTATTCCTGAAACTATTGTTCAAAATGAAATCATAGGTGATTTAACAGTGTACCTAAACCTTCTATATGAACTAATAAAGTAATATGTTTAAATCTATTTTATCATTCGTCATTCACTCGTGTATACTTTGAACATTAGGTCAAAGAGAGACAAACATCGACCCAAATTTATCATTTTTAAGTTGTCAACATGTTTGAATAGATTATGTCCACACAATTTTAATCTGACCTCTAAGAGATAAATGTGGCAAAAAGTATACAAATAAGTAGGTTCTATTTGAAAAAAATTAAACTTGACTAATCATAACTTGTTTTGTAGTCCAAACGCCAATTATAGTCTCATGTTATAAGTCGCCAAATCTCAGTCAATATTGCTACTAGTAGATATCATTAGCTTGAGTTGTTCAGGAAAATAAGGTTGAATATCGATTTTAGTCGGATGTGTTATACGACTGAGCATATTCAATCTTTAATTAATTAAAAGGTATTTGAACCTTCAATTTTTTCAAATAATAATTCTCTTAACTTTTTAACTTCTGTTAATTTAAAGAACTTATATCACACGTTTTAATTAATCAAAGGTTTATTCAAATGAATAATATAAGGACTAATTAAACTTGGAATAAGGCAATAACATAAGGATTAAATTGTTATTTACCCAAGAAATTAAATAAGCATAGCAAGTTGAACAACTTTAGGCAATTTTAAATTGGAAGAAAATTATTAGGAGCTTCAAATGAACAAGACGAGTTTAGAAGGTTATGATACATTTCGTCCAAAGATTACTTGGATCAAAATGAGTGATAAATTAAGATAGGTGTGAGCAGACCTAATAAACCAAATGTCCTGCGAAATTTTTTCTTTTTTCCGTATTTTTAGTTTTGGGTAAAATAAAAAGTAGTTTCAAATATAGCTTTCATTTACATTAATAAAATAACCCAAAATTAGCAATATATGTATGGACAACAACAAAAAAATATATGTAATGTATCAATATTGTATAAATAGTGTATATTCATATATGAATGATATATATATATATATATAAACTCAAATCTCCTCTAAACAATCTCAAAAGTTAGATATGAATTCCTCTCAATGTGTTTTAGTCTTTTGGTATATTATTCACTCAATATGTTTCAGTCTTTTGGTATATTATTCACTCAAAGTGATTCATATTTACAGCATATTAATTTCAAAATTTAAGCTTTGAAGATGCAGAAAAGGAGGAGGAGGAGGAAAACAACGAAGAAATAAGAAAGAAGACTATAATGATAGAAGCTACTTGAAACGATAAATTAAGAAAATGAAAATGGACGAATGCCAAAAAGATCTGTTAGGAAATTAAAGTATCTAAGGGATAATTATGATAAGTAGGGCTTGGCATAAAATATCGAAAATCGAATTATCGAATAGAATAATTTTTTTTGATAATTTGGTATTCGGTAATTCGGGAGTAAAATTTTAGAATTATGGTATTCGAGTTTGGGTTTGGTATGAGATATTAGTACCATTTGGTATTCGGTATTTCCCAAATGTCGAATTATTTACTTAATGAAGGTCATATATCAGCATGTTCATTGTTCATTAGTCATTAGTAGAAGTCCAAAGAGAAAGTTAGAGAATAAGCATAAGCAATCCAAATACATATCTTTTATTTGTATCAATTTGCTTTTTTTGATGTCTTCTTATTTATTGATCTTTTATTATATCGTGTCTCCACGTAAAAAATATAAATTGAAGAAGTAGTATTAACTTTGTAATACAATCGGTTATAACTTCAATACGATATTATAAATATCGTATCAAACCGAAGTTTAATTTACCGATTACCAAATTATTGAACCAAAATTTAAAATTGATATTTTATATCTTCTTTTAACTATTGATTACCAAACCCAAAATTTAAAAATCTTGAACCGAATATCGAACGCGCACCCATTGAGCTATTATAATTATTACCAAATGGCCGTTTTGATTAATTTTCCCTGTAGTTTCGTACCACAGGCCCAACAGTTTGGCTGGATTACTTGTCCATAACCATAAAACACTACTTGGACTATCCATGTTCACAAATCACAACATATGTTATTTGGGAAACTGTTAATTCAAATTAAATGATATAATCATAGTTTCATTTAATTTTAATCCGTAGTAAATACTTTGTCATTCGCCTCTCTCTCCATAAATCTCGCTCGCTACTCTCCCTCGCCTCTCTCACTTTATACAAACACAAATGGTACATTTGTGTTTGTATTTGTATAAAGCGAGAGAAAATTATATATACAAATACATATCTCTTCGTCATATACACTTATAATTATACAATATAAATCTTCCCCTACCCAGTTCTGTTTTATCTTTCTCTCTTTCTCGCTTTATACAAACACAAATTATACAAAATACAATGTATAAATTGTGTTTATATAAAATGAGAGAGAGAGAGATTTGATATACAAATACAACTGTTTTAACTAGATTCAATTGTATACGAATTCAAATTTTATGCAGATATACACACAAAGACCATATACATATACAAACACAATTTTCATATGTATACGCCTGATTTATACAAATCGATGTGATTTATACAAAATAGATGCCTGCGATTTTATACAAATCAAAGTTGCCTGTGATTTTTATATAGATCTAATGCTCCAAAGCAAATTATATTTGTTATGTAGCGCATATAGCAAAACTGTAACTATAGAGTGCTAATATGATTTTTATATTTGCTAAAGCTAAAATTTACCCTATGTTATTCAATCCTTTATTGTCCTCCAAAAATAAATTTGAGAAAACTAATTTCTGGGATATTATATTATATAAAATAAATAATAAGGGAATTATTACCTCTAATATTAAAAGAAAAAAACTCTAATATCAGAGCTTGCTATTACAGCAGGACTGCTTGCAAAACATATTTATTAAGATCGAACTCAACTATTCCACTACAACTCACTCAACTATTCCACCACAACTCAAAAGTTAGCATATTAAGGTAATTCAAATAATCTCACAACCAATCCCTACAGGCTACAGTAATATTCTAACTATACAGCCGTATATTCAACTGTCTTTTCTCAATACTTTGGCGCTCTTTTTTCTTAATTCTTCTATGTTGCCAAATCCTTAGCAAATGACATAAATGGTCCCTAAACTATTCTAGTTGATCTAAAATAGTCTCTTAACTATACAGTTGACGGATATGGTCCTTTAACTATCCACCTTTTTGTCAAGTTTGGTTTCCATCCACTTTTTTAAAAAACCGTTAGTTAACAGCGTTAACAGATAATGAAGAAAAAGAAGTGGAAAAAAGAAAGGAGACAAATTGACTTAACATATTGACTTAACGGTGTTAACTAACATTTTTTAAAAAAGTGGATGGAAACCAAACTTAACAAAAGGGTGGATAGTTAAAGAACCATATCCGTCAACTATATAGTTAAGAGACTATTTTAGACCTACTAGATAGTTTAGGGATCATTTATGTCATTTTCTCCCAAATCCTTCCCCTTCTTTGCTCACAGCTAAAACCCTAAACCCCCAAATCATTCTGATTTCCTCCCAAACATGCAAAGACCTTCTCCACACTCAAATTTCTTCTCTTCTCTCAAACAATTGGAGAAAAGATTGAAACTTGATGAACCAACACAACAAGAAGCCGTCGACACACCAACCCAGTCTTTGATCAGCCCATTATACCTTTACTGTGATGAGAGTGAGACCCCTGTTGACCCCATCAACAGCTACACAAACCTCAAAGAAAGTGAAACCCCACTTCAATTTCTCTCTAATTCCTCACTTGCCCAAGAAACCCCACCTCAGATAAACCCTACACAAGACCAAGAAAGAGTTGGTATAGTTGAACCTGGTGGTAATGGGGTTGATGACATTGAACTGTTGATGCAGCTATTGGGTTTATCGGACAGTAAAAGGGGAGGATCCAAAAGTGTGGAAGTGGATTTGGGCTGTGATGATGCATTTTATGGAAACATTGTTGGGGTTAAAGGGCCAAAAAGTGAAAAAGAAGTGGAGAGGTTAGAAGGTTGGATTGAGCATTTTCTGGATAGGAGTAATGGAGAGAGAAGAGAATCAATTAGGTTAGCTCATCTGCTTTTAGGCAAAGCTGCTCTTATTCATTCAGAGGTTTCTGAAGGTATTGGAAGCTTTGAGTTTCCCTCTACCATTGATGAGTTCTTTCATAATGATCCACCAATAGATGAGGTTGCGTCTTCCCTCTCTAGTAAATAAATTTCTAGAATGCATATTTCAAGGTAAAATATGATGGATGATTGTAGGCTTATTAAAGCCTTCATTGAGTTTTCCTCAGTTTCACTTCTATATATGTGTGTTCGTAAGTGTACTCATTTGCTGTAGATAATCTTTAGTGACAGACTACATAGCACTTTGGTTTGCAATCAACTACTTGCTCACTAACTCTATTACATGTCACTAGAGAACTTCTTAAAGATCTAGCTTTTTGCTCCTTAGTTGTAATTAATGTGAAGTATTGTTGAATATGTTGTTCAATTTCATGATGCATGTCAACTTCAACATAATCTGACGGGACAGTTCCATTATATCTCTCTAGTAAAGCAGGAACACTCGAGAGATCATTTATGGATTGAAATACGGAAAATTTATTTAAATAGTAAATACATTTTAAGTTATGAACTAGTTCCATTATCCACCATGGGAAACTTGGTGGTGGTTCACATTAAGAGTGATGATATTCCAGCTTCTTCTACATCAAATTTAATCTTTTACCAAATATGAAGGCATGCAGTCCATCTTACTTAACTTTGAAAGAGAAGACAGAACTTGTTCCATGTCAGGTCTATCTTCAGGATCAGCAGAGGTGCAGGACAAAGCCAAGTTAAGAAGTCCCTCTACTACATCCTGTTTCTTGGAGACATATGAAGCTAGATTAGGATCCACAATCTGAACTAGCTTGTTTATGCCATTCGCAAGGGCATTCTGAACAATTTGATGCAAAGTCATTGGTAATTCATCTGCTCCGGTAAGACTTGTTGGCCTTCTTTTTGTAATGATCTCCATCACAATGACACCAAAGCTGAATACATCTACTTTTGTGGTCACTTTCCTCATATATGCAAACTCTGTTTCATAGATAACATTTCATGTAAGTGAGGTCTCAAATTAAATTAGGAGCATGTAAAATGTCCAAGAAATTCAAACTTTCAAAGCTGGCGCTAGATTTTTGGATAGATTAAAACTGACATTATCATTTAAAAAAATACTTTACAGATTATATGTTCTAAACATTGCATCATTTACTTGCTTGTCTATTCTTCCACATACAAGTTAAATCAGTATTTTGTGATTGAAAGGAAAAAAAATCTGCTGTGCTGCGTATTGTGATTGACAGAAGTGATGTTACTACTGAATGATGCTAAAATGGAATGTATTTGAAACATTCACCATTGACAAAATATTATTTGTGGTACCCATATAAGCTCGTTTACATTGTAGACATCTTGTATTCATGCTATTGTAACGCATAATCTAGTTAGTAAAGTGTGGGTCAAGAAGTTGTAAGAATTATTACCTGGCGCCATGTAACCAATAGTTCCTTCAAATGCAGATGCTGATGATATGCTGCTCCCATCCTGGAGATGAATACCCAATATCCTAGCTGTCCCAAAGTCACTCACATGTGCTTCCATATTTTTATCCAGAAGAATATTTGAAGGCTTCATGTCGCAGTGCACTATTGGAAAATCATAGCCTGAATGCAGGTATGACAGTCCACTTGCAACTGAAACTAAAATATCAATCCTATTGGACAACGTCCAGTCATCCTCCACGTGACCATAAATCATGTTGTCCAAGTTCCCATTCTCCATGTATTCTAAAACTAAAGCCCTTAGCTTCTTGCTTTCCCAAGCGTAACCTAGCACCTTAACTAAGTTCCTGTGTCTGAGTTGGCTCAGAGTCTTGACTTCCCTATCAAAGCATTTACCAGATTCTGCTGAGAACTGGTGATTCAGCTTCTTAACTGCTACAATCTTCCCATCTTCCAGTGTACCTTTGTACACAGTACTTAAACTGCTGGCTCCAATAATGTTTTCCGGACTGAAATTATTGGTAGCATGTTCCAAATCCTTTTGATAAAATCTCTGGAGGCTCAGTGCTGCGGTATACTTTGGATTTGTATCCTCCGCGTCATTCACTTTTTTCTTCTTCTTCATGTACCGATGAAATAAAAATATTCCCAGGACAAGAAGAATGAGACTGAAAACAGATCCAAGTGCTGCAAGTATGATCCAGGTTTTCTTGGAAAAACCATGAGAACTTGTTCCGTTTCTTTTTATGTTGCATGGACTGAGAAACTTTGTTCCACATAGAGATGGATTTCCCAGTAAATCCTCCGACCTTATATTGTTGAATACACCCCCCTTTGGAATGTGACCTTCAAGTTGGTTGAAAGAAAGGTTGAGATATTTCAATGCAGTCATAATGGCAAATCTCTCGGGAATGATTCCATTGAACTTGTTTTGTGAAACATCAAGAGAGCGAAGATGTGATAATCCTGCTATTTCAGGAAGACTGCCTTCTAATCTGTTCCTTGAGAGGTTCAAGAACACAAGCTCTCTTAATTTGGTGAGAATTTCACCTGGAGCAGGACCAGAGAGCATGTTTCCTGATAGGTCCAGTGAAAATAAGTTTTTGCAGCGTTCTAGGGATCTGGGAATGCTTCCTGACAGATTATTATTTGACATGTCAATCTCTTGAACCATTTCTAACACGCCTATCTCATCTGGGATCTCTCCGTGCAACAAATTGCTGGAAACGTTCAAGTAAAGTTGCATACTTCTCATGCTGGCAAGTACTGCTCTAGGAATAGTTCCGGTAAGAAGGTTGTGTGAAAGATCTACGGTCATCAATCTGCGGAGGCTCGCCATGCTCTCTGGGATTGTGCCATTAAGCTTATTTCCACTCAGATCCATGAGCGACAGTGATTCTAGTTTGGATATATGTTGCGGTAGTGGACCAAAGAAATTATTGTTCTTCAGCCGGAGTTCATTGAGCTGTTTGAGCTCAAAAAGTTGCACAGGAAGTTCACCTTCCAGCTTGTTGTCAGATAGCAAAAGACCCTGAAGGTTTGAAAGCATTGAAATTTCTGGTGGTATCGCACCTGAGAAACTGTTTTCGTGAAGCACTAAATCCATGAGTTGACTCAGTTTACCAATCTCTGGTGGGATTGGCCCAAGAAATGAATTAGTACGAGCTCTTAAAACTCGAAGTTTAGAGAGTCTGCCAATCATTGATTTGAGTTTCCCGCTGAAATTGTTATCACTCAGATCTAGAACTTCAAGCATTGAACAGTTGAAGAGATCATCAGGAATCTCCCCCATCATTTTGTTTGATCCCAAAGACAAAAATGTAAGATTGGACAACTGCCCCAACCCATTTGGTATTTTCCCCGTTATTCTATTATAAGTGAGGGTTAAAACAAGAAGATGAGAACAATTTGTTATGCTCGATGGAATAGATCCTTCCAGGAGGTTATCATTTGCAGTTAGATTCTTCAGATTATAGAGTAACCCAAATTCCGATGGAAGTGATCCAGTCAACAAATTAAAGCCCAAAGACAAATATGTCAAGTTTGCCAGGTTTGTTATAGTTGATGGGATCTCCCCCGATAACCTATTTGAGTGAAGGGTAAGCACTTCTAGTGACGTTAAAGATCCCAACTCGGGAGGAATAGTACCAGTTAGTTCATTCTGTGAGAGTCCTAAATGAGTTAATGACTTCAGGCGGAATATTGAGGCAGGTATACTGGAGTTCAACTTATTGTTATACAATCTGAGCACTTGCAAGTTTTCTAAATTTCCAAGCTCAGGAGGTATGCTTCCAGTAAATTGATTAGTATACATGTTCAAGGTAAAAAGATTGATACAGAGGCCAAGTTCAGATGGGATTTTCCCAGAAAGAGAGTTGAGATGCAACTGAAGAATTCCCAAACTTGACAAGTTGCCAATTTCTGGTGGTATAGGTCCAGATAACTGGTTTGAGCTCAGATCAAGGGTTTGCAAAGCTGTCAGCATTCCAATGGAGGTAGGAATAGAACCAACCAAATTGTTTGTATAAGCTACAAAAAACTGAAGATTAGCCAAATTGCCAATTTCAGATGGTAATTTGCCTGTGAGATTGTTGTTGTTGAGGCTTACTAACACCAATTCAGTGCAGTTGCATATACTATCAGGTATACTCCCATTTAGAAAGTTATTTCCAAAATCTATTAACTGTAGTTTTTTTAGGTTTCCCAGCTTGGCAGGAATTTCACCTAAAAGAGAGTTTTGGTTAAAAACGAGCTCAACCAGGTCTGTGCAATGGCCCAGCTGGGGTGGAATATTTCCAGTAAATGAATTCAAAGTTAGATCAAGAACCTGGAGTTTGGAGAGGTTTCCTAGAAACGGAGAAATTTCGCCTTTGAGCTGTGTCTCAATAAGCGAAATGTTGATGACATGATTTGAAGAAGGATCACATATGATTCCAGACCAGTTGCAATGGTGATTTGCATCAGTCCAATCCACAAGTGCACCGAAAGGGTCGTCAGAGACTGAGCTCTTGAAAGCTTTCAAAGCAGCAACTTCAACTTCAAAGCTTGGATTTTGCCCAGATGACAGAGGTATGAGAAAGGTAATAGAAAATATGGCTAATGCATATACAACTGTCTTTGACATAATTGTTTCAAAAGAAAGAAGCTTCACTCACTGAAAATACTTATGCTGACAATGAAGCCTTTATACACATTTCTTAGTGAATCGTACAGTGAATCACTGCTTTCAGTAGCAGTCAACTAGTCATCCATTCACACTAAGGAAAATGACTTGCATTCTATGAATTTGTTACAAAATACCAAGCATGCCTCTAATCTAGGATGCTCCGTGTTAAAGAACAAGTTGCATGTACCCCCACACAAGAAAAGACAACAAGAACTTCGTCACCTACTCGAAACCTAGGAGTACATAAAAAATGTCAAAGCTTTCTGACCACCTAATAGATAGTAAACTCAAATTGTGCATTGACATTAACATTGAGCCAACTGTTCTTTTTTTCCTTCTGTTCAAGAAGTAGCACATGGACAGATCACAGAAGTATCCTAGAAGTTAAGTTCAGTTTGCTCTTTTCTTGAAAAGGGAAGTGGTTTCTGAATAAAGAGCAGAATTAGGCAAGCTAGATAGAATAGTGAGGAAAGGGGTAACTTCACTTTGATACAACTTAAATTGTTAGATGAACCATGTACTTGATAAAGTGCCAATAGGCTGTAACTAATGGTTTTGTATAGGTTTCGAATACTTCTTTTTATTACGGTGATGTCTATGCCAGCTTTTGCGCACCTCGACTAGTTCCACAGGATACCTGCCACCTCCCACTAGCAATAGGTACCAAATAACTATGTCCACCAAGGCTAGGACAAATGGGAAGATTTACCTAGTGTTTTTTGTCTCCGCTGAAATTTGAACTTGAGACCTAAAGGGCTCTCAACCACTTCACTGACCATTAGGCTACATCCTTGGTGCACGTTTCAAATACTTTCAGTAGTCACTTTTTTTTTCGTGCAAGTGTATTAGTGGGCAGGTACTTAAAAGTCATGAATGAAGAGAATCATTACTCTAAAAAACAAACCAAAAATCCCCACACCATGCAAAGCGAAGCCCGGTATTTAAGTGGAGAAGGGTAGAGGGGCGGGCTCATTATCCACCGAGTTTAGAAGGCTGTGATTGGTCTAAAGGGCGGGTCACAGACGGATTTCTCGGTTATCAAAAAAAAAAAAAAAAAACCAAAAATGATGAATAAAAAATAAATTGAAAAGAAGGAAAGATGATAATGTAACAAGAAGAATGACAAATATGTGCACCGAACGCGCTTTGAATAGGGTCCAAGGGATAGTCACGAGCCAACTTCTAAAATAAAAATACTTGCAAGTTGGGCAGAAGAGTCCAATTTCAATATGATGAATTATTATTTTATTATAGTATGAGTTTTCCATTCCCAGAAGATGAGTTGACAGACTACATACCACTAAAGGTGGTAATGGGGTAGCAAGTACCCTTTATTTTTAATCAGATTTCTCGGTTTTGAGCAATGGAAAATGAAATTGCAGAGAAAGATTTACCTAGCAAAGTAAAGCTTTTTAGTGTGAATGTAGATTAACTAAGCTTTCTACCAAAGTAAGGGTTTTTAGTGCGAATCTAAATTAATTAGGCTTCAAAACAGGTATCGGACTAATGATAGGGAACCAAAAGAAGTGGAAAGACGGCATTCAGTGGTGGTCTCACTATTCTAATGGATATTAATTAAATGGTGCTTTAGTTCTGTGAATTCCTTTGACATATTCCTATACTGAAAAGTATTATGCCCTAAAATGACGAGAATTGTTATGATATTTATTATTCATTCCCAGTTACAAATTAGATTTTGAAAAAATACTATGCCCTTATGAATCTTGTGTTGTTTTTACATATTTTTGGTGTTAATATAACGTGAGAAAAGTATTTATAATCGATTACAAAATCAAATATCACGATTCTCCGTTGGCACACATGTTTGCTTGGTGTACACAAAACAGTGACAAACAGTTTCCTTAAACCTTAATATATGAAATAATAATATATTTATATTATTTAAATTTATATTATTTAACATTTGGTCAAAGAGTGACAAACAGTGACCCAAATTTGTTAATTTTTTAAGTCGGCAACTTGACTTACATGCTAGAATAGATACACAAAAAATTCTAATTCGAAAAATAAAATATAAATGCCACAAAAAGTGTGCAAATAAATAGTTCCCAAGTGAGAATTTTTTTAATTAATTTAATTAAAATTACAACTTGTTCTGAAGTCGACACACTAATTAGAGCTAGGTTTTATCTCATGTTATAAGTCATAAAAACACAGCCAACTAGATAGAATAACTTCAATCAATTTTAAATTGTGCGTATCGAAAATTCTACGGGCGTCAAATGAATAAATTGAATTGAGAAGTTAAAATAGAATGAGTGGTTAACAAATGAATCAAATAAAGTTAAATGTGAACACGTCTAAATCAACCTTTCTCATCATGATTTTTTGTCCTCGTATTTGTAGTTCTTTGCCATACAATAAATCTATTAAGAAATAGTTTATTCCAAATACATTATAAAATTTTACAATACATTCAAAATCATTTATTTGTCCTTTTTTCTGAAAAAAAAATAATCTGTAGTGACTTTAGTCTAAGCTGACCTAACATTCGAATGAGTTATAATTAGGTAACAACACCCATCTTAATTATCCTTAAACAAGTACATTAATTAGAACCGATGTTGGAGTTTTATTTTGAACCTATTGAAATATTCTCAAATATTGAAAGGAAAAATCACATCATATATACATTTAAGAGATAATACTACGGGTTTTAAACATACTTTTTAAAAATTCTTACTTGTAACAGTTTATTTACGGGTTATAACATATCAATTAAATTTAAGTTTATTTAAAAATCAATTACAATTTAATTTAATAAATATTAATCTCTTTATATTTTTATATTATTAATTATTAATAGTTAATTAATTTGATTGCAGTTCCTTTTTTAAAACAAAAATTATCAGTTACACAAATTTAGGGATTTACATTGATTAGAATTCCTTGATTACCGTTACACTCCAAACCTCTCATACGTTAATCCCACCCCCATGCCTATCCAATACTACACGCCACCACCCCACTACCCCAATTCACAATCGTTCCTCCCATCTTTCTCACCACCTCAATACCCCACATTCACAATCGTCCCTCCCATCTTTCTCACCAGCCCACTACCCCAACTCCACAATCGTCCCTCTCGTTCCATTTCTCATCATCATCATGTCGAAGAAAATCGTTGTAACGCCTTGAAAGAGTCCTCGATTAGTTGAAGGAACTTCTATGGATGAAGTACATGCTCCAACTTTCAACATATTGACTCAAACCCCAACGCCAAAAAATGTTGAAACTCCGGCAAAGGGTGGTAAACTTGCCACAATGATACCACTTTTTTTGACGAGCACGAGATTTTATGGTAAAAGGCTTGATCTGTATGCCAATAAACTCCCCAAATATGTTGACAAGTCTCAATCCGACCCACTTGAAGTCAAGCATATGATGCATGTGCCTCAACAAGAAGATAGTTCCAAGTATGTATTTCTATACTTAATAATTTCATCAGAAAAGTTAACATAATTTATTTCTTAAAATGATTTTTCTCTTAGTTCAGTGATTGTGGTTTGTACACATGTTTATTTGCTGAATACATTAGTAATGGTGTTTTTGATATGTGTTCTGTTGATATCGATGCAAAGTACCATCGTCAAAGGTATGCCACAATCATATGGCATTATAGAAAAACAAAGAATGAGGATGGCGCGATTAGTGAGAGTGACGTAACTGGTACGGTTGCTATCAAATTTGGTGGACCTCGCATAACAAAAGAACATGCTCCGGGTACCAGGAATTATCCTACACCAAGACCACTGAAAAGAAATTTGAGATAGTTGATTGCACCTTCTACTTTTTAGAATTACATGTTCTTTTAACTTTTGGACAATATTTTTATGTTTGATCAGTATTTGATGATATATAATATCCACTATTTTATTCCAGTCAGAAACCATCTACATATAAATTACTGATTAACTATTATAATTTCAGGATACTAATAATATACAAACTGCATACCATTTGGATACACCATTTGGAAGATATATTACACATTGAGTATAACAGTTTTCGGAATAACAATTATATACAAACTGCATACCAATTGGATTCAGCATTTAGACTTACTGATATTACTGTGTATTACTAACTAGAAACAAAAAGAATACCAATTTATAGTTCATGAACCAACTTTGTCTTATAATTGGTATCCAAACTGTACACTTATGACATCCAAATTCATTCATGATTTATTTTTTTTACTTCATATTCTAACACAAAAAATAAAAATGAATGAAGTTGGCCGGTATCCAACCTGTATAAATACCTTGAAGATATGATTATGTCAATGTAAAATAGTGATCATTGTATTTTATAACAACCTCAATTACATCTTGTTTTATATTTATTCAAGTTGGACACCTAATGGATACCAAATTATTACTAATTGTAAATTATATTCTCTTAACAAGCATGTATTAAGTACTATGAAATTGGTATACAATTTGTATAAATACTGGAAGAAACGAATTTGACAATCTAAAACAACGATCATTAACTTTTGCACCAATATTAATTACATCTTGTTTTATTTTGATTTAGAGTAGGACACCAGTTGGATACCGAATTAATACTCATGTAAACTTACATTAAATAATATCAACTACTATTAGGATACCAAATGCATACCATAATTACCTTATATAATTATCACTAATATGAACACTATCTTATATATTAAACTGGAATGAATTTTATTTTCAGCAATATGCAATTTGTATGATTAATGAATGAATCTTGTATAAAACATGAACAATATATTAAACACTTAATGCATTTCATACCAATTCTGTTTTATCAAATCAAAACATGAGTCTAAAAGATAAAATAAAATAAAAAATTATATAGTCTAAACAACAATTACAGAATCTTGATTATCCATTGATATATTCTTCAAAGTTATGCATAATGGATATTTCGTAAAGAAATCTACATTAGCTTTCTTTTTATCTAAAAAGACCCGCACACCAACATTATTGTAGATAATAACAGGTGGACATCGATCACTAACTATATATTTTATCTCTATATCATTAATATTAACATCTATCATAAGCTGCGATTTTATCGCACTTACTAGACCACTATACAGACTAGAAGATTCATAGATAATCCCCTCCATCTGAAAATCAACATATTTCCATGTTTCATTAAAAAAAAAATAACAGTTAGTCTTACATAATACAAAACAATTATAAATATGTTGTATTTATATTAACTTTTCATACCAAAGATAATACAAATTTAATCCACAACTTCATTCTACTCACACAAAAACTACACCCACTCGTCATTACTTATTCATACAAATATCATTCAGACAATATACCATAATTCATACCATAAAACAAATTTCATAAAAAAATAACATTTCACATTTCATACCAACTTAATACACATTTCATGCAAATAATCATACTTCTTACTCAATTTTTTTTACACAATACTGATTAATTTTTCATACCAATTTCATTCTACTCACACAAAATTACACACAATCGTCATTACTTATTCATACAAATATCATTCCAAACAGTATACAAGAATTCATACCATAAAACACATTATATAAAAAATAACATTTCACATTTCATACCGACTTAACACACTTTTCATACAAATCATCATACTTCTAACTCATATTTTTTACACAAAAGTAAATACATTTTCATACCATAACATTCCAGTTACTCTACCAAATTCATTCCAGCTTATACATTTTATTTATATTTTCAGAAAAAAAAATAGTAATCCATATATTAATTTAAATTTGCGTACCAAATCCATCTCATTATTATTATCAAATTGACTAAAGAAATTCCAGTTTCATAACAATGTTACAACAAATTTCATTAAAAAAAATCACAAATTTCATAACTTTACAACGATAAAACTATTAATATTCTATACATTTATAATCAAACCATTCATATATTAAGCCAATTTCGCACGAAATCATGGTATAGTCAGTATACAAAATAACCAAAAAAAAAAAACAGAAACGTACCAACAAAATTATAGAATGTCATTAATTACAGTTTCACATAAATTATACTACCAAAAAATGCTCAATTTTTGGCGGTTAACTTGTGGGAGTTTTTAAAAATCCCGCTAATAATTCATTTTGTGGCATTTTATTCTAACCCCCACAATATGAATCTTTTTATGGTGATTTTATTAAGGAGGTTAAAAAATCGCCACAATTTAATATTGTTTATCGGGATTATCGACCCCCCAAAAATTTAGTAGATTAGTTACTTTTAGCAATTAATTTATAAATATATATATATATATATATTAATAACTCGGATGCTAAATCAATGGTAATATTTATTTATATTTATTTGTATTTGTATTTTAACTTTATTTAAGCTTTTATAATACTTGTTGAAGGTGAAACATTTTAATTAATAGTTATTATTTATCAATAAAAATTAAAAATAAAAGCTTGTTTTAAGCATAAAATTCTTTTATCTTTCACTTAAACCCAATTCAACTAAAATTTT
>JAJOOR010001593.1:0-27146 GCA_036250505.1 Solanum acaule | reverse complement strand
CGAAAATACCAAAGTAGTGATGAAATATTTATGGTCTATGAACATGAAGATATAGTTGCGGAGGATATTGACCAACAAATGGCTCAAAGTAACAATGTCGGTTCGTCTTCTCGGTCACATGATCGAGAAATGCAAGTTCAATGTGATGAAATTGTTTGTACTATGTGGGAGGATTATATTAAAGACTAGTACAGTACAATTTATGTTTAATTTTTTTTATTAAATTAAAGTTAGATAAAACAATTACTTAAGTGGAGAACAAATAACTTTGTAATAATTTATTATGCGATTTTATAATTTTTTATTTATTTGATAAGATTGAATAAAAAATTGGGGCTATTTTAATAGTTTTACAACTTATGGGATTTTTTTGCTTATAAGAAAATATACTAACACAAAAATTTCATATCGCATGTCCAAACAAACCTTCAATTTCATCTCATGATTCCATATCATAATACCATATCATGATTCCATATCATTATACGATAGCGCATGGCCAAACGGGCCTTTAGTGTTTCTTATGCGTTGATTATAATTTCCATTAAATGGCTGAATAATTGATTTTTTTTCTTATCCCAAGCATAATACAATTTTTGTATTGCAAATGATAAATTTTAAATGGTATATATATATATATATATATATATACTTGGACTTTCTCTGTGGTATAAAATTTCTCATTCCTTATTTCATAGGAAATTCGAAATTTGTAACTTTAAAAGTGCATCCTTTTTTCTCTAAATATTTTTTGGAGTGTTTAATCAAAATATATCAAATTTCAAGTTTAATCAAGTTTATTATTAATACTTAAGTTTCATATTTTTGTAATTTTAAATCATTTAAGAGTTTTCTATCTTTTGAAAAAAAAATTGACATCGCTGAAGTTATTCTCCTTATTTTGTAAAGAAAAGAAAGTTTGATTTTTAATAAGTTGAGCTTTTTATGTACATGTGTATCTCTATATAATCCTTTCATATATTCTCAAATATATAAGCTTATATGCTCAAAAAATATAAGTGTATTTATATATAAGTTTTTATGAAAATATAATTTGTGGTTAATTTCATCCTATAAAGGTTAAATTATACATAAAATTAATTAATGCTAAAACATGTTAAAACTATGAAAATTATATATTCAATAAGTATGGAAATATGAATGATAAATAAACCAATAAAAAACATTGTCTTATCATTTTTCTGATATACCAGTTTGTTTCATTTGCATTATTATTGAGTTCCCTTTAAATTTTGACGTAAGTTCAAGTGGAGTATTCCTAAATATTTGAATCTATATTTTAGACAGTATACAAGGAGTAAAAGAAAAATAATGAAAAAGGGAACATAGAAATAAAATCATATCATTCCTTTTTCAGCCACCGATGATGTTGCTTTTGTATTCATACGTTTTGAGTCCATAAAAATAAAATAAAAGGCTTAAGTCATAGATAGTCACTTAAAGTTGTCCGCAAATTTCACTTAGACAACTCATCTTAGGCTTGTTCCAATTGAACACCTCGACTAATCAAAAAAATTACTCATCGAACACTTTATAGACAATCAGCTGAAATAAGAGAGTGTGTGTTAAATCCATGTCAGCAAAAAGGATTTAATAGGTACAAATTTCTTGTTGTCTAGGTGTTCAATAGGTATAAGTCTTAGTTGAGGTATTCAACTAAAATATGAATAACTTTAAGTGGTTATCGATGACTTAAGCCAAAATAAAAAGGTAGAAGCTTTATAGTCATTGGAATTGATTTTATCATGTCATGCTATGACTCTTCACTATCTCATTTACTGCAATTCTTAATTTCCTTCTTAACTGATCCCTAACTTATTTAAAATTAATACCTAATAATTTAAGAGCAACTTTCACATATAGCAAACATAAAAGTCATATTTGTATGTTATAGCTATAGTTTGCATAATTACGCTCCATAGTAAACATAAATATGTATATTTCGCTATACATATACAAAAGAAAGCAATTGTATAATCTGTCTCGGTATACATATACAAAAGATCAATTGTATAATTTGTGTTTGTATAAAGCGATAAAGAGAGAGACAAAAGAAAACAGGGCAGGAGAGATCATATTTGTATAATAATAAGTGTATAGGACGAAAATATATGCATTTGTATTTGTATATACAATTTTATCTCGCTTTATACAAACACAAACGCAATGTATACATTTGTGTTTGTATAAAGTGAGAGAGGTGAGCGAGATCTGGGAGAGGGGAGAGAGGGGAACGAAAATATATGTATATATACAATTTTCTCTCGCTTTATACAAACAGAAACACATTTTATACATTTGTGTTGGTATAAAAGCGAGAGAGGCGAGGGAGACTGTCCAGCGAGAACGAGATTCACCAAGAAAAAGGTGAAATAGCAACAGTTTGTTATGAGGTACAATTAAATCAAACTATGGTTATAATATTTAATTTGAATTAATAGTTTGCTATTATATACAATTTTCCCTTTAATCATCTATTTATGAAACACATTAAGTCAATTGAAAACAACCTCTCTACCTCTGGTCACAAAGGTAGAAGGTTTGAGGCGGTTTGTTCTTATTTTACAAGAGGGGTTTGAATTAGCTCCTCCCAAGATAAAAGAAAAGATTGGCAATGTAACGTCTACATACACTCTACCTTCTATGTGTTGTTTTTTTTTGACAAAGAACCTTCTATGTGTTGTTGAAATCACATAATAAGACAATTTATAAAAAGAGAATAATTTCATTCAGTCTTGTATATCTTTAAATACAACAAGCTAAAGATAAAGGAGATGAAAGTTGTATCCAAAACTGCATTAACTTCAAGATCCAATGGGAGTAATGTTCTTTCACTATATTCACTGATGAAGCAAGAAAATCAAAGAAGAAAACTAAAACTAAATAGAAGAATAATTAAGCATTGGCATTGATCAGCTCCTTGGATGCTGCTGGAACAATTTGCTGAGGCTGCAATCACAAAATTGAAAAATATCAACTTACACTAGTGAATAATGAAATTTACAGCGCCTTTGCGCGAAAAAAAGTAGCTTTCAAGAACATTTTTTTCGTTTAGTTACACATGTATGAAGAAGGATAGCAAGAGACAGATTCAGGATTTAAAATTTAAAATTTATGGTTCAAGTTCGAAATTCTACCACTTATCTATTATTTATGCTTGTGTAGTTATAATAAACACATATGCAGGGTCTGAGCCAAAGTATGCTACATCCGCCCGTGGACAAAATACTGGAAAACACAAAACTTATATGGATAGCCCATGAATAGTATGCTTCTTTTGAGCCGTGGATCTATCGGAAACAACCTCTTTACCCCACAAAGGTAGGGTAAGGTCTACGTACATATTACCCTCCCAGACCCCACTTGTAAGATCACTAGGTACGTTGTTGTTCTTGTAATAGAAGTTCTGTCCAGCATCAGAAGGAACATAGAAGTGTTATCTAATTACAAACTGCTTTGATATGCATTACTTAAGCTGAGGATCTTTCGGAAATAGTCTCTCTACCCTCCCCAAACCCTCCCCACACTAGGTATGTTGTTGAAAAGAAAAATCCCTTTTTCAAATTCTTAAATCTCATTTTGATTGAACTACATGACTGCAAAAACAAGAGAAATATTAAGATTAGGATTCATGGTTAGTACAACCATTACCGAGTTTCTAAGTGTTGTATCATCTAATCTTTCGTGTTTCTACATTACAAGTTGCAACCAAGCAATAGCATTCAAAATGGACGATGAAGATGGTCATGTTGTAGGTTAAAAGCTTAAAGATATCAAATCCATTACTTACCGGAGCTAATTCTTCCTCATGCTTTGGAATGAAAGCAGTATCAACGTTCCCGTTCTTAAAGTCCTGTTGAACAACGGACACAAAGCAAAATTAGGTTCGCCAAAATCTCCCAAGTTGGTATACATGTTAAGAACATGGGAGTCCACCTACCTCGATATCAAGGATGAGTTTATGATATTCTATTGTGGTAGGAACTCCTGTCAAAAGAAAATGTAATTTGAGTGCTGGGTGGATTTTAAACCTCTCATGGCAACTTAAAGAACCAACTCTACTTTGCAGTGCAAATAAGCACTCATATATCCAGGAAACCATTGAGGGTTGATCTTACCAGTGATAATGGTGTCATTAAGTGCTCTTTTCATGCGCTCAATTGCCCTCTCACGTGTTGGAGCCCATACGATGAGCTGCAACAGTTTCATAAATATTTTTTTGGAAAAAGAAGATATGTTAATAGAAGGAAATAGTAGAACAAGCTGCAACAAAGATGAAATAGCTTTTAATTGCTGTGTTATCAACTTCAAATAACGACCATCGACATGAGAAATGGAAAAACAGTCATGCATACTTCTATGATCATACTCCAATAGAAGTTCCCTCAAGTCCAGTCCACAGAATCCATTTAAATGCTTGTAACATGACTATGGAAAGATGGCTAAGATTTTCAAAATCAGTAAAGATAAACTAATCGTCGAACCACATGTCTTGCATAAGGTTTACTATCACACAAATCTACTTCTGGTTTTAAACGTTCATTGGGTGGTCTAGGAAAACATGAGTACCAACTTCCATGATTTCTGCTGGACTTTGTGGCAATTGTACTTGGATAATTCGAAATGGGAAAAGCATTAAGCAGCGACTTAAGAAGAGAAGAGTGACCACCCAAGTGCCCCCACAGTACATGTTCATAAAAAAATGTAAGAGAGGGTCGGGGTCCATGGAGAATGGGACAGGTAAAAGAGAAAGAAATCCACCTTTCCTAGCAGGGAATCGTAGCTAGGTGGAACCACATAGTCAGGATAAACATGGCTATCCATACGCGTAAATGGACCTCCAGCTGGTAAATATGAAGTGATTCTCCCTATTCATGAAGAAAACAAGCTTAGATATATCAGGTAAAATGCAAAACAGTGAAAGTAAAGTCTATTCTGCTTAACAATCTGGCTTCCATTCAAGTAAAACAGAACGAGCATATCCAACAAAGTGCAATTCAGTCATACAAATCATAAATGTCATTTTCTTCTCACAAGTTTCACTTTAATGCAGACAGTTCTCAATGTAAATTTTAAGAACTCAAGAATTGAATAGCAATTTTTTTATACATCAATTTCTTCTGAAATGTTAATATCGGGGTAAAATCCACCATAATAGGAAAGGAACGGTGGTAAGAGAAATAAAGAAGTCATCAACTACCTTTCGTCTCTATATTAACTAAAATTTAATAGTAAAGATGTGAATTATGTCTATATTGCTATGGCATTTGCATATTTATCTCTGGCAACATTCACATGCAGGGATCAATATGAACATATTTTATTTTTTTTATAACCGAGAAATCTGTCTGGGACCCGCCCTTTGGACCAATCACAGCCTTCTAAACTCGGTGGATAATGAGCCCGCCCCTCTACCCTTCTCCACTTAAATACCGGGCTTCGCTTTGCATGGTTTGGGGCTTGAACCTGCGACCTAAGCCAAGATCCACCACCTTTTGCCACTTGAGCTAGGCCTTGGGGGCGGGATCAATATGAACTTATTAAAACATCTAAGGACTTTTTAAACGTCATGTACACCATTCTGAAACATAGAGTGATTTGCTTACCCAGGCAGATTGATATCACAATGAAGTATGATTCAACCTTAATTTGTAAATAAATAATCTGACAGAGTCTGCCTTGAAGGTCATTAATCATTGCTTTAAAGGAAAACATTATTCTACAGACAGAAAATTCAATAAAACCTGGGCCGGGTCTGAAGTTTTTGAAAGCATCTTCTGCGTTTATACGGCATTCAATTGAGTGCCCTCTAAGCACAATATCCTCCTGTAAGTAAGAACACAAATTAACAAATGAAAATTAGATAATTAACTGTAGTTCTGTTTTTGGCAATCTTAAAGATATATCATCACTCCTCAGAGAGTTTTTTTTATCATTTCTTATCTGATTCTCTATCAACAATATATAATTCAAAGCAACAAAGGATCATTTTTATACACTACAAAATTACTTTTATACACCGAAATTACTAAGAATTCAACCATTAAATGGTGGAATTATTGATCCATGCAACTTACTTTAAGCATTACAGACTTTTGAACTCTCATTTTGATATAGTGCAAGTCAAAACACAATCTTTCACTGAAATTGTTATAATTTTCCTTGTCCGTCTCTTTCCAGAAACAGAAGTCCAATGCAAAGAAAAATTGACTGTTCTCTGTTACCTGTTGGTATCGGAGCTTTTCTCCCATAGCGACTCGGATCTGTTCCTCTATTAGATCAACAGACGATATCATTTCTGTCACTGGATGCTCTACCTAGATATTCAGCAAATCGACACATTACATTATTTGCTAAACAATATTAAAAGTAAAAGACAGATTACATTGTTATCGTTGAGTTTCTAATTTTCTAAAAAGCTTAGATCTTGAACAGAGCTTCTTTCACCTGAATACGAGTGTTCATTTCCATGAAGTAAAAGGACCCTCTCTCATCCAATAGGAACTCTATGGTACCAACACCAATGTATCCTATGGATGCTGCTGCTGCAACAGCTGCATCACCCATGGCTTTCCTCAGCTCTGATGTCAATGCAGGGGACGGTGCTTCCTCCAGCAGCTTCTGGTTTCTTCTCTGCACAAATAAGCCATTTCAATGGTGCACTTTGTTAGTGTATGCCACTTGACTTGACAAGATTACTGACATAACTTAACAATGTAATGAATTTCTTAAACATAATTAATCATAAAGGAGTATTTGACATTCAACCAACCATGTTACAACAAAATGAAGCATCACCAATTATTTACAGAATTTATAATACAGAAAAAATGCAAATCACAAAAATGCAGAAGATCAAAAAAAGATATTTGTATTACATTGTACCTACCTGAATACTGCAATCACGCTCTCCAAAGTGTACAACATTACCATACTTGTCCGCCAAAACCTGCATATAGCATGAAGCTGTGAATCAGCACATTTGAATCATAAAATAATAGAATATTAACTGTATATTACAATGTGAATGGTTAAACCAACAAGGATTACCACCTATAAGGAGATGAACTATCTACGATACATTCAAGCAATAATTAGGATTATTTAATTTTCTGCATGAGATTGATTAAAGATGATACTTTAGAAAAGAAATGCACTTTCTAATGGTCATTTATTTATGTTGATCACTCGTGATGCTAAGGGTAAAAGATGCAACTGAGCTCCTCACAGATTCAATAAACAGCAAACTGAAATAGGTTGATAAGATAAAACAGAACAAAGAAGGATCTCAGACTAGTTGAAATTAAAGGACGAGGAGTTGAACCAGATCAAGAACCAAAACTAGGCTTTTGTTGGGATAACCATGGTGTTTAGGCTTAATAGGCAGTGTTGTGAAAAGCATGCTTAAGCCCTAAAGCGAGCCTCAAAACATGTTGGGCACTTCACCTCGCTTAATGTGTACTTCATTGTCGTCATCATGACTCTAAGACAAACTCTTCCTTGCAAATGAGTTTTCCGGAAGAGGCGACATGAAACTAATGATATTTCCCTTTAACATGAAAAGAATTCAATCTTTGTCCATATATTTGTTATTCATGCTTATAATTATTAGTCTTGGACTAAACAAATACAAATTTGTAATTCTTCTCCATTTGCACCTTTTTTTCATTTAAGTCCACATTTTATTTGCACTTTTTGCTTAAAGCCCCATTGGAGCCTGGAGTTTTTTGCGCTTTTCGCTTTTGATAACACTGCCAATAGGTACCATGTAACTCTCTCCACCAAGGCTAGGACATGACAGATCGGAAGAAATCACCAAGTGTTTTTGTCTCTACCTGAAACCCCATTTTCATTAACAACTAGACCACACCCTTGGGTGCAACTTGCCTCCATCTTTCTCTTCTACAAACCAAATTGATCCGGGAGCTTTTAATATGATTATAGAAAACCATGATACGTCCCAATATATTGTTAAGGACAGTCCTTTTCCTTCTCTTCCCAAGGAACCATGACAAAGCTTAAACCAAGAACCACTTTCATGTGCCACTCTTGTGTATCTTCCTTCATTACCTCAAGTACTAGTAAGATTAATTAATAGCTCCATCAAGCAAAATAAAAAGACAAATTAATAGTTAACAAGTGTCAAATGTCATCATATGTCTAGCACCAATTACTAAATCAGACAAGAAATGACAGAGGTACTATCCAGATTCTGCATCTTATTGCACAAAAATTCACCACTGGATGGCAACTTATAAATATATATATATAAAAAATAGTGTGTGTGTGTCTATTGTAGAAGTTGTTCATAATTGTTACACTAATGGCAAAGCGTTTTTTTCATTTCTAAGATTGATTCTTTTGGGTCAAATATATGTGGGAATTTCAAGTCCCAATATAAAGAAATAAATCTGCCAAAACAAAAGAAACACTAATCCATAACTCAGACATTTTATGTGCACACAAAGTCTGAGACAACAGCTCATTAGCAGTTGTAAGATGTAATGTCCAACATCCAAGAGTTGTCAGTCATTTGATACATGTATTCCAATTCTTCCCAAAACAGAGTGGCTTTTTAAAAATAAAAAGTATTCCAGTTCTTTCCAAGAACTCACATAAAACTTTGATCTCTATGGAGTCAAATTCTTTTTTTCTCAGTTAGAAAATCCTCTTGGTTAATGAAGTAAGGTGCAACGATACCTGAAATTCAATGTGCCTAGGATTTACGATGTACTTCTCCAGATAAACGCCATCATTTCCAAATGCAGCTGCTGCCTCACTCTTAGCTTGCTGAAAATGAAAAAAGACCAAGCTTAGCAATAAAGTCACAACTCTGGTGTAGAGCAATTATGCTTCATGATATGTTTTGTGGGTCTGCTAGATTACGTATGATTTGTAGAAAAGGATGATTAGAGACCACCATGGAAGAAAATGCTGGGCAAAGCTTATATAAAAAGAGTTTCCATTCACATGCATGAGCACGGGTGATATGAGATATTATCGAATGCTCAGGGAATAATAACAATAATATCTGAAAATATTAAGTGCCTGAAGAAAGCAAAAGAGGATATGCAACAGTCACAACAGTTTCCTCAATAACAAATTACAGGAAATACTACTTTCATCTATATGAAAATTCCAAAAGATCTCATTGGATGAATCTCCAGAGATTAAAGAATTCAAAAGCAAGAGACTGATCTTCACTACTATGTTTGAGACTTAAAGATTGACATACGATACAAAGAAAAGTACCTGCAATAATTTTACGAACTCATTAGGTTCTTTAGCAAGACGCATTCCACGTCCACCACCACCAGCTGTTGCCTTCAAAACATAAAAGGTTCACAAGTTCAGTGACAACCCTTCAGACGCTCAATTTTAATCACTTAATTTCGAGCAAATAACTTCCATAATTGTGCATCAAACATCCTTTTCTCTGTTTCCCTTTATTATACTCTTGATCAAAATTAAGCATTACAACACTATATCAAAGCAGGTAGATAAGAACCAGATATAGCTACAGGTTTATTTTCATTGTACCACAGTATGATATTCAAACTATGTAACTTTTCATACTAAAAGAATGCTGGATTCAAATATAACATTTGATAGTGAAGCAGTTCAGTAAAATTTTCAAAATGAGCAAAGTAAATGGAGGCTTCGCTTGTGTCAAGTTATAACAATTGTTCCAGTTGAGAGTGTCGCTAATTGACGTCTTTCTTTGCATTTATCCAGAAGAGGGTTTGCAAGAGGCACGGAGTCTGTATCGGTGTAGTAACAATCTTCTCTGGAAATGTAAGGATACCTTTAGTTATGCCAATAAAAATTTGCCCAGTTAGGTATGTTAAAAATGTCTTTCCTAGACCTGACAAGTTGATGACTTGATCCTTTATTCGAAATTACCATTTAAGAAAAATTAACTCCATCAAGTCCTATACAGTTCCCATTGTTAGAAGAGAACATTCACTAGAAGTAGAATGCCAGAAAAGAAGTTCATGTCATACACAACTTCAGAGGCTAAAAGAAGCAAAACTATGTATGAGACAAGGATGATAACTGTAGAACAAACACGACAATCAGTCTCTTAATGCGGAAAGGTATTCAAGACCGGCAAATGTTTTCACAGAAGTCCATAATACTATAGCCGCCTAGAATTAAAGAGACAAGAAGTCTAGCAAGCAGACCCAACAAGCCAATCAGTCTCCAAATGCACAAGTGACAGGTATTTCACATATACTGATATAATCACTATAGTCAAAGGGATATATTTTAGATACCTCACACCACAGTGCATTTGATAATTCAAGCTACTTCAGTTTTGAGAAAAGTTACCTTAATCATCACTGGGTAACCAATCTCCTCAGCGAGCCTTACACCTTCTTCAGTGCTCTACAATGGGGATTATCTAGTTATTAGTAGGTAGCCAAGAAACAGCAACACTTATACAAACAAATATAAAATGCATGTGCGTATGACGATGTTCAAATGACGGAAATGAATCAAAATATTATGCCATGACACAGTGATACCTGCAATAGTCCGTCACTTCCTGGTACAGTTGGAACACCAGCATTCTTCATTGTATCTCTAGCAGTGGCTTTGTCACCCATGACTCTTATACTGTCTGGCTGCAATTTTAAGATAAATCTTTTATAATGATGTTTACATTTCCTCGTGTTTTGAGCAACCATATGTCTTTTCATATTTGTAGTGTTGGGACCAGCTAGCGCAATTTGACTGATCCACAGGCAGGCCGTTCGGCCAACAATCACAGATTACCAAGGCAATCCTGCCTAGGAAAGCTGGAGCAGATGGGCCCAACAAGTGTTGCTGCTAGGATTCGAACCAGGGATCTCCAGGTTGTCACTCCAGTGCCTCAACTACTAGATCAACTCCTTGGGGCGAATAACCATGTTTATTATGGCTCTCTAGGTTAAGTAGAATGTGTGATATTGTCCTTTACTAACTTTTAGTTTTCTTTGGTGAACAGGATTGGAAGTGGATATTACAAAAATAAGATTTTACTTAAAGCCAGAGAAAGCTGTTGCTAAAAGACAAAGAATGTAAGTAATCCTTTTAATTTATGTGGCTATTGACCAAAACATAGCAGAATACATTCTGAGGGTGAATGATGCATATGCTTCCATTGAGCAAAGGGAAGGAAATGACATGGTTATGTATGTATATGCTTGCTGTTTTGGAAAAGAAACAAGAAAAGGGACCTCCATCAATAAGTCACTAATCTCAATAGAGAAGCTAATGCTTATTTCTTATCATGCTTGAGAGTGTCAGATTGTTGTATTAAAACATTCAGCTTATACTGAAAAAAAAATATCTTCTGATGGAAGAAGAGGAACTACCACGTTAGTTATACAGAGATGTAGATATACCTATTCGAAAGATCTTATTGAGCAGAAGACAACAAGCTCTCTGGGTTGTACCACAGAGCTCTATTTGAAACTCACATGGCTGAAGCCTGAAAATATTTCAATTTATCCCAGTAATTTCTTCTCTTTGACCAAATATTTGATTATTTACCCACAATACGCCAGCTAATTATTAAAAGCTTTTTTTAATAAATGTGGTGTTGGGGCCAGCTAAGCACACCTCGAGTAATTCTACAGGGTACCTGCTACATCCCACCAACACAGGTACCAAAATAACTCTGTTCACCAAGGTTGGAACAGATGGGAAGAAATCACCTTGTTTTTGCCTTATCTACTTCATTGACCACTATGCCACACCCTTGGGTGCCTTAGAACTCCCATTTTTATATACAAAGACATGAGGATCAGCTGAATTTCTTCAAACCATACACAGATAGATAAAACAGATTAAGATTTCACTGTACTACTATACTTGATATAGCAGTGATCATGAGCATCTGCATAGGAATCACACTAGATAAATACTTTTAAGTTCAATGTCTTGAATTGATGGATTTAATATCTAATATGAATCGATCAAAAGTCAAAGGATAGATTAGAATAATACTAAATTTTACCTTTCGTGTTTCTGTTTTGTTAGTATCTACTGAATACAACACGGATACCATGGAAAATACAGATGCCTACGGGTTTAATATAGGTAATAAGATAATGACGTGTGTAAGAACTTACATTTGGCCCAATAAAGTTGATTCCATGTTCTCTGCACATCTCAACAAAACTTGCATTCTCAGAAAGGAAACCATATCCAGGATGCAACATTGTACATCCGCGACTGATAGCAGCAGACAAGACATTTGGGATCACTAAATACCTATACACGGTAAATGGAGATGTAAATGCCGTAATTCTTGGAGATGAAAATTATGAAACGAAGATCAAATAAAGATAAGAAAATGTTAAGAATTTTCTTTTGGTGCACCCATTTAGTTCCGGTTTGTATAGAGGATTGGGTATCGTTTGGAGAGAACCATATTTGTAGGTTTCTCCTTTTTTGGTATACCTCTTGTATACGGACATAATGGCCTTGTCATTATCAATGAAAATCTTTGGCGATATTTAAAAAATGCAAAGAATTTAAACTTAGTTTTGTCCAATAAGAACAGCAAGTTTCTGATAACTTACGACTGATTACTTGGTGCTTCTCCAATGCAAACAGATTCATCAGCTAGCTTCACATGTAAGGCATCTTTATCAATGGTCGAATAAACCGCAACACAAGGAATTCCCATCTCATGGGCAGTTCGAATTACGCGGACAGCAATCTCTCCTCTATTTGCCACCAGAATTTTCTCAGCGCGACATGTCACAGTAAGAGCACCATGACCCTTGCGAGAATTAGTACGAACTCTGTGTGCTTGAGCTGTCTGCCTTGGAAAGTTTATCCTATTTCCAGCTATAAAGCTACACTGTGAGCTCCTAATACCGCTCGTTCTCCCCAAAAATAAACCCTATTCAGAACATGCACCCAAAGTTTAAGGTTATCTGTAGCATCAAGATCTTTATTTGGCGGGCAGAAAGGTGCAAAAAAGCAGCATATATTTCAACTCATATAGAAAATACCTACTAACAAAATGCACCATAACATACCCTCTGGGACTCTCATCTTGAGATGTGTGAAAGAACATTTATATATTGAAAGAAAGAGACAAATGTGCTGACATAGAAGACTTCAAACAAGGTGAAAAGAAAATTCTCCCTACCTCTCTTTTACATGATGATGCTTCAAGTAGTTTTAAGAAAAAAGAAACACCTTTAACACAAAAACAACAACTATGCCTCAGTCACAAACAAGTTGGGGTTGGCTATATGAATCCTCATTTCTTCATTTACGCTCATATCATAGTAAAAAATATATATATAAAATACTTATAATAAAAATAAACAATAAAAGTTCCATACAAGTCTAAAACCTATCCTCAACTAGTAGCTATCACCTGTATGGATCTTTTTCTTCATGTGTGCCCTATCTTTAGCTAAGTCTGTATTGATACCAAGCATTTGCCGGTCTAAAATACCAAAAGTATTTTAACACATCATATTTTATTTTTTTTAGCAATTATTAAATACCACAGGTATTATTACTATTTAGTGGTATTCAACCTGTCAAGTCAATTCCCAGAAGAGCATATCATTAATAACAAAGCAGGATTTTAAGATTAACACACATTACATATAGAAGTGCCTTACGGGAGTAGAGCAAAGAGCAGATTTGCCACAAACGCTAGTCATGGCTGCAGAATCCATTTCCTGATCAATGTAATCCAATTCCTGTCTTCCTGCCAAGAACTGGGAAAAACAAATCTTTTGAACATTGATCTAAGACCCACAAAGAATAACACAATGATTAACAAGAAAATGAAGAAAACAAGCAATAAGAAATGTCATTAGCTTAGTGTGTACCTATTACGTTGACAGAGAAAAATAGGGGGGGAGCAAGACATGAAAAAAGAAGAGATGGGGATAAAAAAACTAGGTGGGTATGGAAAAAGAACAAATCTTTAGAAGAATGATTCAAGACCCACAAAGAATAAAACAATGCAAAACAACAAAATGAAGAAAACAAGCGATTTAGAACTGTAATTAGCTTAGTCTGTACCTATTACTTTGACAGAGAGAAAGAGATGTGTAAGCAGAGAAATGGGTATAAAAGACTAGGTGGGTATCGAAAAAAAAAACGAATCTTTAGAACATTGATTCAAGACCCATAAAGAATAAAACAAAACAAAAAAATGAAAGTAAACAAACAATTAGAACTGTAATTAGCTTAGTCTGTACCCATTACTTTGACAGAGAGTTGGAAGCAGATGAAAGACAGGTGGGTATGGAAAAAGAACAAATCTTTAGAACATTGATTCAATACCCACAAAGAAAAAAACAATGCAAAACAACAAAATGAAGAAAACAAACAATCAGAGCTGTAATTAGCTTAGTCCGAACCTATTACACTGACAGAGAGAAAGAGACGTGGAATCAGAGAAATGGGGAGGTAGGTATGGAAAAAAAAAACAAATCCTTAAAACATTTAATCAAGACCCACAAGAACAAATCAATGCATAACAACAAAATGAAGAAAACAAGTTAGAACTATAATTAGCTTAGTCTATACCTATTTCTTTGACAGAGAGAAAGAGATGTGGAAGCAGAGAAAGACTAGGTAGATAGGAAAAAAAAAACAAATATTTAGAACAT
Organism: Solanum acaule; assembly: GCA_036250505.1. Taxonomy (NCBI): domain Eukaryota; kingdom Viridiplantae; phylum Streptophyta; class Magnoliopsida; order Solanales; family Solanaceae; genus Solanum; species Solanum acaule. Next base: position 12,486 of record JAJOOR010001593.1, on the reverse strand, counting down.
TGATTCAAGACCCACAAAGAATAACACAATGCAAAACAAGAAAATGGAGAAAACAATCAATTATAACTGTAATTAGCTTAGTCTGTACCTATTACACTGACAGAGAGATAGAGATCTGTAAGCAGAGAAATGGGGATAACAGACTAGGTGGGTATGGAAATAAAAAACAGATCTTTTTCACATTGATTCAAGACCCGCAAAGAATAAAACAACGCAAAACAAGAAAATGAAGAAAAACAAACAATTTAAACTGTATGGAAGCAGAGAATTACACTGACAGATAGATAGAGATGTGGAAGCAGAGAATTACACTGACAGATAGATAGAGATGTGGAAGCAGAGAATTACACTGACAGAGAGATAAAGATGTGGAAGCAGAAAAATGGGGATGAAAGACAAGGTGGGTATGGAATAAAAAACAAATCTTTAGAACATTGAATCAAGACCCACAAAGAACATCTCAATTCATAACAACAACATGAAAGAAAACAAGCAATTAGAACTGTGAATAGCTTACCAATTACTACTTTAACAGAGAAATGAGGATAAAAGACAAGGTGGGTATGTAAAAAAAACAAATCTTTAGAACATTGATTCAAGACCCACAAAGACAGTGAAGAAAACAAGAAATTAGAAGTGTAATTAGCTTACCAATTGCTACTCTGACAGAGAAATGAGAATGAATGACGAGGTGGGTGTGCGGTAGATTTGAAGAAGGAAAAGGTTGATGTCGATGAAAACAAGAAACCAAGAAACTTGACTGTGTTCCAAACAAGATTGAAACGTCCGCCAAAAACTGTGTTACAGGTTTTAGCTGCTAATGGGCTTTGTGATTTGATTTAATTTTTTTCAGCCGGTGTCAGGTACACACATTGGAGTCCAATTAAATTCGAATTCGTATCGAGAAGTCCCACACTAAGGGTAAAGCGTTCCCTAATAAAAATGACTCTGTATCCAAAGGAACTCGAACTTGAGTAGTATTTAATTTAATTTTTCGAAAAAGAGTCAAAATGTCTTAAATTCTGCGAAATTGAATATAAATATGCTTAATTAATAGCTTGATTTGAAAATGTTTTCGTAGTCAATATTTTGATTCAAAAATATTTTTATTATTACTTATGAGCTAAAAAAATTTCTTTTTTAAAATAAATATTTTTCTTTTCTTTTTTTGAACAAATTTTTTTAATGATTTTTTATCAAAAAATGTTTATCCTATATCAATTTATGAAAAAATCTTAGTAATTCTATTTATTATCTGAATGAAAATTAATCATGAGTTTACTATAATCATATATATATAACATATTATTAAATAAAAAAGTACATGAATTTATTTTATTTTAATTGATAAAATGAGACTAAGAAGAAAAATAAATTACTTGCTATTTATTTATTAGTTAAAGTAAAAAAAATCGAACAGAAAGGTTCTTTAAAGTGATATTTTTATTAGGAATAGAATGAGTTTAAAGAGAAAAAGAAATAATATACTACTCTATTTATTAGCAACATTTTTTACCTATTAAGTAATAATAGATATAGTTTTTGATCCAATTATTAGCGGTAAGAATATTTTGGATCAAATTATTGACGATAGGCCACTTTTAGACCAGACTATTAACAAAGGGTATTTTTATTCAATTTCACATAATTTTAGTATATTTTGCCCTTTTTTGTTAATTTTTTATCAAATTATATTTGATAAAACTAGCTCATACTCCTTCTAGCCACTTTTATTCAACATTACATTAAAATTAAACACCGGATTGAAAAAAATAAAAAAGATAATTTACTGATTAGCTCCCTATTTATCTTTATTATTAAATATAGTCATTACCCAAAGCATATTTCATTAATAGAAATATGAAAAATAGATAGTATTTTCTCATGTCATTGCTCTATGAATTTCTGTCGAAAAATTATGATGATGGGAAATTAAATTAAATTAATTTCTTAATATAAAAAATTTAATCCAATTTAAATCACTATTATCACTTGTAGATTTTATTTTGCATTATTTTTTTATTATTTTAGAACCGATAGTAATCTAGCTCACAAGTTCATACATAATTACGTCTATCTATGTTTATCCTTTAACGCACTATTTAGAAAATTAGAAGTACTAGAATTCGTTTTTTTTTAATTTAGTGTTTTGTCTAATAGTATTTTTTTAGCTCTTAAATACGAAAAGGAAAGATATAATTATTTATTCAAATCAGACAAAACCATAGCTACAAAATCAAATAAACGAAATCGAATAATATCAAGTTTAATTAGACGAAATTCTTACAAGCATTTTAAAAAATCAACCCGTACCAAACCAAAGTCAAACAACCTTATTTGGTCCCCAAGAGTGGGATGTTAGATTAGTCGAAAGATAGTTATCAATTCAAGAACATAAGGTTGTCAATCCCTTTGCCTTTCTTTTGTATCAAAGTAGATCGCAACTATTATATTTTAATTGGTCGGGAGAATAATAGCTTCGTGTTTCTATAACAATAACTAGACATCGGTTGGTATTCCAACTCTGGGTCAAGCCTTTAAGTTGTTTAAGTAAATTTTGTTCCTCAACATCAATCCATAGATGGAGGGGTTAAGTATAGTATAGATTGTTGTTATTGTATACTTTTTATTTTTAATTTAAACCTAAAATGATGATGACTTCTCATATTTAAAAATAATTTAATTTTACTATAGTTATTATACCTTAATGAGATGATTTATTACTTGTCCACTTGTCTATGTTGAGGCCATTTTTCAATTACATGAAAAGTGAAAACCCTTGTTGGCATATCACTATTAGAGCATCTATCTATAGTGATAGTAATCCATCACCTCGACTTGAGTCTCCACCACATCAATTTCCTGCCCGCTTGTGGCGGTTGGTTAGGGATCAAGCTACAAGTACGAGGCGATAACGAGAAGAATGGAGGGATGAAAATGAACTAGGGAAATGTCCAAAGAGGAAAATGACAATGAAATACATAGACTAAGTGGCATATTGTCACTTTATAACAGCTACATATATTTACATGTTTAGTGCCAGAAATTCACATCTAAAAACAAGTATTCACACACCGGCTCAAATCACATGAGCATATCCTTTTTCACTGTATACACTGGAGGATCAATCTTATGTTTCTCGTCTTCCTTTCAAGATGGAGATCAGTCTTACAGGAGATGGTTAAAGATCACAGATGCGGATAAATACCTTCGTTTACATCAGATTCTGAAACAGTATAAGGTATTTTCTGACCGCGCTTCAGAAATGAGCCCAACTACTTGAGCATTGCACAAGGCAGATGTACCTTCAACACACTCCTCGTTTGAGCTCTGGTATAAAAAGAGCTTGTGCTTTTACTGATTAGTGTTGAAGTAACATAACTCCAGAATTGGTGTTTTTCTGCACCTCTAGTCAAAAGATATCAGCATGATTCACCACTTCAAAGTTCTCCGGGCTTTGTGAGAAAAACTTTTCACAGTTACTTTGTCCGCAAATGTTAATGGGAATTCTTCATCAGCCTCCTCTCTTTGATCACGCCAGTTCTCCGTGTCTCTATCATCCTTTGAACTTCTTTCCACAGGTTCACTACACGAGTAGGAATCCTCTGGTATATCCCGATACAAGTGTTTCAGCATAAAAAGAGCTGTATCGTTATCTCTCCAGTAGTTCCTGCAAAATGTTAAATCCTTTAAAAGATTTGAATATACCACAGAACAAATGGAAAATCTTGATCAAAAGCTGTCTTAGAGATGAGATTCATGAAGCAATATAGTACAATTGGTTGGCAAGCATTTTTGACCTGACATGTCTCCCCAACAAAACTATCTGCAACGGATTACAAAATGAACCATAGGCAATCCGGATTCGCATCCCAGCAGATACGAAATAACCATAGATGATCTCTTACTATTCTTCAAACCCTAGTCCCTAGGTAGATAGGTTACCCAATACCTATATTGGTAGTACGTAGCAAGTACCCAGTAGATTAGTCGAGATGTGCTTAAATTGGTCAGGACACCACAGTTAACCAAAAAAGTTGGAGTAATAACTACACCATACCACTTAAAATAAAAGTGCTAATTGTAAGGTCAAGACAGAATTCAGACTTCTTAAAAGCTCTTCACATATATACAGAAGACTGCAACAAATTGACATTTAAATATATGAGACTATTGACAACTCTAAATTCAATAGAGTTGTCTACGGATGTTGAAAGGCTGGCAAAGATGCAAGTATACCAGGCTTATTCAAAAGAAATGTTGGTTATGACTCAAGAAGCTCCAATAATCTCCTAAAGGAATCAAACACCAGAGAATCATAAAAGATGGGCACCAGGACACCACATTCTCTTTGGTTAACGAACAAGGGAGAACAAGAAACAAGCACCACATACATGTTAGAATATGTCAAGGTTTGCTTTACACAGAAACTCACGTGTATGTTTTCTTATTAGCTAACTGCTCGGTTTGTAGGTGGTTGGACATACATCATCATCATTTGTAAATATTTAAATTAATTTCAAACAATGTTTGTTTTACCATTTTGTCCAGTATTTCAACTTCAGCTTGAAATAGGGAATTTGAAGTTGAAATGATGAGTATTTCAAGTGAAATAGTAGAGTTCACTCACAAAATTTCCAACTTTTTCCCAAGGGAAATGGATGTTCAAACACTATGGCAACTTGCAAATATTCTTTTTAAAAAAATTGAACTTCAAATACTCGTTTTTCAATCTCAACCAAACATTGTCCAAACAAGGAAAACCAATTTGAACTTGCTTTTCTCCAAAAGATTGAAAGTACACGAAGGTTTTTTTTGGTTAGCTGCATCAGGAAAAATAATTCTGGCATAATATTCAGCATAACTAATAAGACATTTGTTTTGCAACACAACTTAAATTACAAATGTTATTTCTGTGTAAATAACACAACATTTTGTATCCCATTATTACTAAATCTCTGAACTAGTTCTTGAACTAAACAACTCATTCTCTTGACTTTCAATGTAATGCATTATCTAGTTCACGAATAGTAGGTAACTAGGATGACAAGAAAGAAAGAACTTCTAGGATAAATTGACCAAACTTTTTGCTCCACCGATTTTTTGATTGACAAGAATGGTACTTAAACATGCATTTCTTGCCAACATCAAAATCGTCCTGGACAAATTTTGCTTCCAGAAAGTTCAATTGACACAACCAGAAAGCAGGGGAATTCATATTTTTTAAAGCTTTAATTAATGAGTCTAGTGGGGTTCTCTATTGCATAAAAACTATATTGAGTTACAGAAAAGTCTACTACGACAAGGAAAGATTTGACAGAGTTCCCTAACAAGAGGAGACTTGTAGAGAGAAGTAGTGGAAATTCCAAGAAAGGCACCTTAAGAAGTGGAGTAAGTTGACACGGGCTGAACTACCATAACCACATAATCAGTAAGCACTTCTGTCTTTGAATTACTTAATTCAAACTCCTCCACAATTCCTGTCACTTTGCATATCATACAAGTCTTACAACTACAACAACATACACAGCGAAATCTCACAAGTGGGGTATGGGGAGGAGATCTTACCCCTACCGAAGTCTTTGCAGTATGAAAAGACACTATGAACACAGAGAAGATTTTTGTCATTGAAACACTTCAGATCTCACCATTTTCTTCATTTGCACATGACAGATTTTTGGGTAAACATGCCTGTCAATCATTATTTAGGGGAGACATGCAACTGACATAATGAACCCTCTTAAGTTGATAAGGATACTTACGTGTGTGCTCCAAGGGTTGAAATGTATGCATGCCGAAATGTTTTATCCTGCAACAAAAAAAAAATAAGAACAAAAGGCAATTGCGACTGGTGAGTTAAAATGTATACACTCATTCATGGACACTGTCAGCTGCCAGGTGTTAAAAAAGAACACATAGTAAGAACCTAATGATATATATATACACACACGAAATAATGTGGATTTCAAAAAGGAAAAAAACCTTTGATTCAGTTTGCTGGACATTAGAACTTAAGTTCACAACATGGACAGACAGTAAAGCACAAAATCTGATTAGTAGACAGTGGAATGCCTCATGCTCGTAAGCTTTTAAAACTTGATTCCTTACGGTAATCGTAATTTTTTAAAGTTTCTAAAATTATGGAAAAGCTTCTTTTGATGATCTTTGTCTAATGATTAGTATGAGAACAAGAGTCGTACTTCCATTTTTTTGTATAACATAAAAGTTAAGAATTCAGTTTTCCTGACACATGCTGAAAGAAGATTGTGGAATTCTTCTGTCATAAATTCTATGCCTTCAAGCCAACCACGAGTGCTATTAATCTTGACCAAAACCTTCCTCCGCTGGGGAACATGTGAAACTCTGTTTTCGGTGAGAAGTGATTGTAGGGGAAACCCTCCTTACTCTCCAATCTTGCCCATTACCGACGGGGATTAAATCGAAGGAAATGATCAGCATTAATGATAAGAGATTTTACATGCTTTTTTATAGCTGGAAAATTCATGTTTCCACCTTGTTTTTGTCATCAATGGTGAAAATGTATAGACCCATTTGAACTGATCTCCTGATTATTTTTTTTGGAAAATGTATAGACCCATGGAAAAGTCTATGGAGAAGAAAGGTGAAATTTTTTGAACAAAAGGAAGAGAAAAAACATAAGTTAAGCTTTTCACGTGCTCAAATATTAGTGTAAAACAAACAATATGCCAAGTCAACACAAGGTGTACTCAAGACACACCTCTGTAAAGTGAGGTGTCTAAATGGGAAAGTTGAGGTGCTAACTGGTAGTTCGTGCCAAGTTTAAGGGGGCTATCTATGTATTGAATAACACCAATTTGCATATTGAACAATCACCCACATAAATATGAACATCTACAGCTACAGGAAAACAATGAAAGGGTAGAAAGAGCAAGAAGAATAGCCATGTAACACAGAATATTAAGCCTTCAATTGCAGAAGAAACTGGAAAGATATAACGTAAATAGAACAACTGTTTGAAGGTCTACTGGCGAATGAACGTACTTGTAAAACGTGATCTACTCGACCATCTTCACTTCCAGTTAATCTCTCCATCATAATTGAGCCATATGACCTCTCTTCTATCTCCTGAGACTCTTGGGAACCCTCTGCAAGAAAGTGACATAATTACCTAGACAGATAGAAAGGTAAATGGTGTTTGTTGGGTGAGGGGAAAGGCTCCAGCTTGATTTAGAGCTGATAGCTTCTGTCACAGAGAAAAGGGAAGAGAAACTTTTATAATCTAAACTGGAAGAAAGCACTCGAAAAAAGAAATGGTTTCTTTTATTACCATCTTCGCCATCCTTGTCTCTTGATTGACAAAGAGTAATCACCTTTACCTAATCACAAAGCGTCATTAATATCCATAACTCATTGGCATCACGAGACCTAATTTAAAACCATAAAATAATCACACAAATAAAGGCTAAGCACTAAAACAAGCAAGTCTACCCATCTTCTGTAAATTAATCCAGGATTGAAGTTTCGAACTAGTAGAAAAAATGCATGTCATAAAAAATAGTTAGATGAAGAAGACACATTTCCAGAATGAGAAGTAAAGGAGAATATCAGGTTATAGAAGCATAACCCAAGTCACTCAATTCATGGTTTCAACAATAAGCTGATATAAACTGAAACAAATAATTATTTTCCATATCAAGTGATCTGTTCAGCAGGGATCTCTACTTCTACGAGCTGTGCTTTATAATGTTAAAAGATCATGCACAGATCTATACGTTAAACAGCTGTTCTCTTATTTTGTTAAGGTCAATTAAAATCCAATCAGCAAGTTTCATTTGTAATAAGCTGAATATTTAATTCTTCATTTGTCAACCTTAGCAAGATTACAGCATATCGAACTTCCTAATGAGTGATATCGAATCTTATCATCTCAATTACAAACATACCACACTTTTGTGCATGTAATGTCACATCAACAAATGGGGAGAAAACACACCTTTACAGTATTTATATTGTTCACAAAAGCATGTGAGCGCAAAGACACTTCTTCTTTAAATTCCTGCACCAAGTAGTATCAGGATGCACATTAATACAGATGGTGGAAGGAACCTAGCACATTAATTACCTAACTATGGAGACCTTACCTGAAAACCAACATGCAGCCGTTTCCCACCTCTGTGGTAGGGTATAATGACGGGGCGTTTGTTGAGATATTCTTTACAGACGAGTGGTTCTATTCTGAAATAGGAAACGAGCATGCATGAGCCTGTATAACACAAAAGATGACAAAAATTAGCAACAATAACGACAATGAAACCTGTATGCCACTGGATCAAAAGGATGGAAAATGTTGAACATTTTTCGACAAGCTGGCATCTCTTCAACTATATTATCCTCTTCCCAGTAGTCTTTCCCCTTGCCTGTCATACCAGGATAAAACAGAAATAAGAAATGATAACTAAGTGAAACAGGTGCACCACCATCTTTTTAATATATAGAAGAAAAAGAACTGCCATATTTCAAACACCCATGAGTTGCCTAGAACCAACAAAAAAAACGAACTAACCCCTTATAAACATCAAAAGGCACCAGTCACTGCCAACATACAGAGTTTATAGCATCCACAGGATTCTTGGAACTTGCAGAACTAAAGGCAACATAATGCACCAGGAGGATTTGACAAACATTTTTAAAAAAATTAATTTGACAAACATTTAAAAAAAAAATAATTTGACAAACATTTTTAAAAAATTAATTTGACAAACATTTATTTACTGACACTGAAGTAAAAAAGAAAAATTTTCGGCTGAGTGATATATAAAGATTAGGTTTATACGGCAGATTTGGTAGTAGTAAAGTAATCAGCTTACAGAAACTCACGGAGGACACACACTCAACCAAGCTACTGGCAATGGAAAATGATCTGGAAAGTTAAGGTGTCCTTCAAGGTGGCCTGTTTTACTTGGCTAAATAGCAAACAGGCTGGTCTCACTCAGGATACCCATATGAAGAGGGGACTTCAGCTGTGCTCCAGATGCTTTTTTGTGAATGTGAAGCAGAGATAATAAATCATCTCTTTTTACACTGTAAGGAGACGGTGAAACTTTGGCAGATTTTCATCAATATAAGGGGCATCAATTGGTCTATGCCAGGAAACATGAAGGAAGCTTTGGCATGTTGGAATAGGGACGGAAATCAGTCAGGGCACAGGGAGAGATAGAAGATAGCCCCAGCTTGCATTTGGTGGACTATTTGGCTGAGAAGGAATCAGAGATGTTTTGAGAACAAGAGCTGCTCTATGGATAAGACAAAGCTGAATTGTTTGGCTCTTTTCTATTTCTGGTGTAAACATGAATACCCTTGTGAAGATGAGGATATCCCTAGTATTTTAGACTACTTATGAGTTCATAGGAGTACAGCAACACTTTTGTATTTCTGATTGTAGGTATTACTGGAATACTTCCTGAGTATTCCTTTGTTTTTCATACAATTTACCTTTTTTCAAAAAGTTTACTAATTAGATCTATGGAAACAAACACTAAATGTCTATTCAAGCAAACAGACAACAGTTTTACAGGCTTATGGTAAAATATTCAAGAGATTTGTCACAAAAGTACAAAGTATACCCCCTGCCTCCACAAGATTCAGAGGATAAATAAGCAATGAAATCAGCATGTGTTTAAATATAGACAGTAGAAGAATTACCGATCCCAATACGAACATTGCGGAGGGAAAGAAAAACACCAAGAGGGGATCCAACAGCAAAAAATGTATCAACCTTTTTAATGAAAGAACCAAAGAATTAAACAGCCAAAGTTAGAAGATGTCTTGGAGTACCCAACAAATGGAGAATAATCACAAGAACGAAAGGTCAAATTATCAAAAGCCAGTTAATGCATTCCAAGAAAATTGTTAATCATACCATACTTAAAAGGATATTGAATATTGCTAGTCTTGTACTAAAGAAATGATGAAAGCATAATACAAGCATTTAGAGAGATGAAGATTTCGATAAGCTCAATAACTTTCTTCTAGGAGTTTCTAAAGAACATTGAAAGTCCTGCTCCAACATCAAACCAGCACTTGCCCAAACACACCCAGAAAATAGTTGCATCTTACAAAGGAGAAATATCACCTTAAATTTCAACTTTGTGTATCTTAATTGCGGGGTAAAACTCTTTGCTGAATCACTTTCCTCAGGAATAGATTGATTTCTTGTAGCTGTGTTTGTTCCTCCATTTTCTGCTTCCGTTACACATCCTATCCCAAAGGAAACTTATAAGGACCATTTACTTTGATAAACAATAGAAATGCTAAGTTAGGGGAAATTAAAAACTAATCTCCATAAATGGTTATTTGTCTAGCTGTACCTTTCTTTACACACTCGGTGTCTAATTCTTGGATTTTTGCTCTCAGCATGTCAATCTGGACCAGTCTCATTGATGGAGAAAATTCAGTAGACAGAAAGTATTTTTAATAATGAAAAATGCATGCAAAATATGACATGTCACTACCTCTTTCCTCAGGGAATTGATTGTTTTGTCTTTTTCACATTCAGATACTCCCTCATCAATCTTTTGATTAAACTCAACAATTCCATCATCCACATTCTCGGCATCATTTATAGTGTCCCTCTCATCAATAGGAGTTTCACGAGAATTGTCATTTGCTGAGGAATCATTAGTTTGCCTGATATCATCGGTTGCAACTGGTTCGTCTGAATCTGATGAAGCAGGAGGGCCCACAGGATGACAAAAATCTTCAGTATGATCTTCCACAGACTCTGACAAACTTGGTTCTACATTCATTTTGTCTTTATCTGACAGATCACTCTTATTTCCCTCCCTAATAGAAGTTTCATCATCTGAACTTAAGGCAGAGTTTTGGTCTAAAGATAGGTTGCTCTGATCCTGCTGAGACAATTCATTCTCATTTTGTTCTTTGTACATCCACTCCATGGGAAAAGGGGAGGAAAGTGTTGTTTGGTGGCATAGGATATCATATGACAAAACGCTCCCAAGGGAATGACCATACAAAGAAACCTGAGAATTTTACAAAATTTTAGTATGTATCTTTACTCTGAACTGTATACATCAAGTTCTTATAGAAATAAGGAAACTTTGCATATTCAGTTAAATCTTTATACCTTCCCACTATAACCGGGATTCCTCTTAAGAAACTTTAAGTATAACATATTCAACTGGTTGGAGACCTGAATATGGAATAAATAATTAGCTCTAAACAGTAATAATTTAAAGGTAGGCAATTGATAGACCACAATGAAGTGCCAATGCATATCATATGAAGTAAAGACAAATTAATGGGTGAATTTGCTAAAATGAATAAACAGAATGACCTTGAAGAAGTGTGACAACAACTATTATGCCTCAACCCATAGGAAGTTGTGGTCAAGCTACATGAACTCTCAACTCCATTTCCAATATTCAATAGTTTGGATTTCATTAATACTGTAGGTTTTCTATAATTTCTACTGACATACAAATCTCTGAACTAAATAGATATCCTAGCAAATGTTGAACCTAAGTTTACCATATTATCATGACTAAGTTTTAATTCCAGCACAAATTTTGGTGTAAAGAGGAAGGGATAGAAGAAGCTGCACAAATTTTGGATTTTATAGGCACTTTGTAATCTATTAGCCTTTTTGTTTTTTCTCTTGTAGGAAACCAATTTTTGGAGGTCTCCAGCATATCCTTAATGGCGAGGAATACAACATTATCTTTATAAAAAAAAAAAGTTTTAATTCCAGCTAGTAGGTATTGCCTATATGGATATTTAGCTTCCATTGTGTTCTATTTTCAGCTGAATGTTTATGGATTGCAAGAGATTGTAGGTCTTCTTAGACTGATGACTTCAATGTAAGTTTAGGTCTACCTCGTCCCTATGTTACACCTTCAATCATCATGGTTGGAAACTCATAGATCAGTGAGATTGGAGGTATTCATACATATTAAAACCAATTATTAATGACACACCTAAATCAGGGGTAAATGAATAGAAAACGAAATAATTCAGAAAACATAATAAAATGCCCTTCAAATCAAGTGGAGCAAATCTTTTGCAGAAAGTCATGCAGTTCACCTGAACATACCTTAAGTCACACAGGAAGGTTAATAGAGTCATTTCTAATTGTGTCAGTATCCTTACCCTTTGGTCATTGTTATTTGGTAAAATTGGTTGAATCATTTGTAATGCCTATAGTTTTGCTTCACTAGATGTCATTGTTGCTTTGATAAGCAGAATCTTCGACCACTGAAGTTATAGTAGAGTACCATGATTTTTTTCACACATAAATTTCAATTCCAGCATTACATTCTATCCTGCATGCCTAGACCCCATTCAGTTCACATAGAAGCAGCATTATTTCTGTAACTCTTACAGAAGAAGGGGAGAATAGTAGTGACAAGATGTTTTTTGTGCAATGAGACTGGGGAGACGAACAACTATCTTTTTTTACATTGCAAGTTTACTTCACAATTGTGAAAC
>JAJOOR010001592.1:0-65808 GCA_036250505.1 Solanum acaule | reverse complement strand
TATATTAATTTGGACCATAGAAATTCAAATGATTCCTTGTACTCCTCTAGCTCTAACCCTGCTTATTGGGATTACTACTAAAAAAAGTACTATATTTTCATTGAAACTTTCTAGTGAAAAATGTTTGATGACTATTTATCGTAGATATCTTAATTATATTGAATCAATGAGAGAGGAAAAAAAATAGTTATTTCACCTTGAAAAAAAATAATTAGAAACTTCTCAGTATTTCAGCAAGAATCTATTTTGTATCATGTGTTTACACAATGAGCTACTGGATGAAAAAATTATATTTTATAACACAAATTTTTCATTAATTCATGATCGAAAGAAATCCACCATTTCTAGAAGTGTATGTTTATTATATCTATCTAAAAATTGAAAATATATAAAAGAAAATAATTCTTGATTTTTCTAAAAAGTCATGCACGCACATTCTCTCTCTGTCCCTTTAACTTCTTCTTTCATCTTGATGACATATTTCACACTCATGAGACTTTATTTTTCTTTATTGAAATGTCAACTAAGTTTACTTCAACTCGAAAGTAAATGGAGTAGTTGATTAGTAAAGTCAAAATGTGCGTCAAAATATTGTTATATCATATATCTACTATTTATATCGTGGCAAACACAGATTTTTTTTCAAGAGGTATTAATATTTAAAAATAAATAATTGATACAACAATATTATATTAACAAACATTATTCAAAGCGTATTGATAAAACACAAATCTAAGTAAACTACAACAATTTATTATTGTGTCCAATTCCAAACTTCTATAATAGGACAAATTATATTTTAGTTCAACTAAATTCGGTCATATGCTTGAAAGAATGATTGTTCCATCCTGCAGTAAACTAATTAAGAAAGTTCACTTGTTCAACATATGTCATTAATTAATATATATTATTTCTACGTATATTTTAATTTTTTCAGAATTTTATATATATAATACTAAAAAATTTCAACGAAGCAGTGTCGATCGACACCCTTTGATAATTGAATGGGTCCGTCCCTATATTTATATACTATTGATACATTACACATGTATATATATAAAAATGCAGCTATTTTGTTGAAGTTTTTTTTGTGCCAATTATGTAAGAAGACCTTGATTTAAGCTCTAGGCTCAGTTTTAGTCTAATTTTACATATATTCTATATCACAAAGGAATTACTCATGCTTTTCTTTTCCTCACCCGGTGTCTGGAAGTCCACATCAGAGCTTAGACTAAATCTGAATTGCGCACGGCAGGACCCGTTCGGAGGTGGCGCTCCCAACAAAAAAAATTCCATACCCAGGACTCGAACCCGAGACCTCTGGTTAACTACCTAACTATGTATTAAGTTGTGATGGGTAAGCACTTTTTATAAATATCTTAAAACTTAGTTTCATAATATATTATCATGTATCGTAACTTGTAACCAATACATAAATTCTCGTAGTTAACTTTCTAAATCATGTTTGACATCTTGTTCTTTTTAATATTCATGTTTAGATCGATGATAAATGAATGAATTGACCTAAATTTAGACAAATCAAGATTGATTAAAATAATACGGGTTATTGACCTGTTCAAAAATTACTTTTAAAATACGGATCAAAACTCAATCGTTCAACTCTCTAGTGTTATCTCAGTTCATGACATTAATATAATTAATAATCTTTATTTCTAAGAATTTTCTTTGGATGTAAATGTGCACTCACTAGGTCGTATGTAGTGTTTACTTTGGTTTTGAAGCGCGTTATTTGTTTGTAATTGTCAACTAACGCCTATTAATTTCATAGGTTTCCTTTGGTGAACAACGTGTATTAAATCATTAAAAAAAGCAATTTTTTTTTACCCCGACTTTTAAAAAATAATCAATGTGTTTATAGAGTTTAAAATGACGTTAACTAGAATTTCAAACGAAACTGAATACGACCGAACCCACATGCATAATTTCATTTCCATCTCATAGGATTTCAACATTTAAGTATTTTACTTTTTATTTACAACGCGTCACGCTAGTTCGTACTTTAAAAAGGTGTATTTATAGACTATAGCTCACAATTAATTATTTATATGGCATATCGAGTCCAATTTGTGCTCATATTTTTTGGTACGTTTTTGGTTATTTGTCACACTACTTTTAGCAACAAAAAACAGTGTAACTTTTACATGTGAGGTCTTTATTCATCCATAAAAACTGAGTTAATTCCTTGAATTTTTCTAATTTTAGTGCATAGACTAAAATCATCCTATTTAAGGGTGGCCAATCCTCATAATTTCCACAAAATTAGTCAATCCAATTATCCTATTATCATGTCTAGAACCTTTTGACCAAATATATTATTCTAAGTTGAAAATTATACCGATGGAGTCATGGAGTAATGGCCTAATCATCTCTCTAAAAGAAAATACACACGGGTGTGGATCACTCAGGTTTGATTTTATGTATAATCAATTTGGTTTATTGATTTTTGATTTTTTAAAATATGTTACTCAATAGTTAAATTAATAAGATACTTTTTGTCGGTTTTTGATTTAACTAATAGGAAAATGTTTATAAAATAATCATATTTTTTCCAATAATTTAATGCGACAAGACAATAATATAACACTATAAAATGCTCATAAAATAGAAATAATAGTAACTAACATGAATAGAAATATTCAAGTGAACACAAATAAAAGATTATCTGATATGTTAGTGACATATGTCATGACTCATTTTGGACTTTAATTTTTCAATTGAAAGTAAATAGAGTTGAGTTTTTCTTTCTTTCTTTTTTCAACAAATTGATCAGTAAAGTCAAAAATGTGTGTTGCCTAGATAAGCTCAGTTTATTTTATCATTAACTAATGTCAATTTATGACAAAGAATTGATCAGAACAGCTAGCAGAAGGTCAATTATCTCTTATTTTTTCCATTTTTAAGTAATACTCCTTCCATCCATTTCTAATTGTCATGTCATATTTTTTAAAAGTCAATTTGACTAATTTCAAAGTTAAATTAAATTACATTAATTCAATATTTTAAACAAAAAAAATTAGATATTCAAAAACTATATGAAAAGTACTATAAATTGTAAGTTTTTATAAATTAATATGATGAAAAAATGCATCGTAAAATGTGATTCAATTCTTATAGTTTGAATATAAAAAAGCAAATCGTGACAACTAAAAGCGGATGGAGGGAGTACTCCCTTCGTTGTTTTAGTCATAGTTTCCTTTTCGAGAATCAAACAATATGGACTTTGACTAACATTTAAAGATATAATTTTTTACCATATTGATATGGAGCAATTTGTAGTATTTTTCATATATTTTTTGGATATCTGAATTTTTGTTTTAAAATATGAATTAATATAATCTAATTTAGATTTAAAATTTAGTCATATTGACTCTCTAAAAACTAACATGACAATTAAAAAGAAACGGAGAGAGTAAAATGTAAAAGCAATATTTTTCTTATTAATATGATTGGGCTGGGCCAGTCGTACCAGATCAGTCGACTCTCTTGTGAATTTGAGCCCAAATTTTGTATACTACAGTCTACATACACCATGGTCCGTGTATTTCCTGTTGGATACATCTATCTCTTCATATACATCTATATCTCTTCTCGTATACATCTCTATCCCTTATTGGATACATTCCGCTCCTCTCGTATATATCCCTCCTGATGTATCCGACCAAGATCCTATAAATTTAAGATTTTTTTGTAATTTAGGATAGAACAAGGATAAAATGTAATTAGCTCTTAACATTATGAGATTTGTATAATTTTTACAAAAAAAATAATATGAAATGTGAAAAAAGTAGTTTGTGACGTTTCATTGCGATTGTGTCTTGTTCCTTCCAACACACTTTATCTTTACCCCATCCCTTATCCCCCTATACCCAGCACCACACACTCCTGCCCCCATCTCTTGCATTAGTATGTATCTAAATTATATTCAAATATTTTAAAATAATATATTTTTACTTATATATCGATCACAAGAAAATAATAATTTATCAAGTAGAACATAATAATTTTTAAACCAATTATGGACAAAAAAAAAAACAATAATTTATCAAGCAAATTTAAGTCCATGACATAATAATTTTGTAATCAGTTATGGACAAAAAATATTCCAAACTTCCCCTGTTTCTTTAATTATTTCATCATATTATGACAAAAGTAGAATGACACTTATTAGATGACTAACCTATATTTGTGTAAACGGGATAAAGCATCAAATTCTAATATTAATGGTATATATTCATATCCCTTTTTACTAATTTAAAATCCCTTTAGACTTAAATAATATTTTAATATTTCCAAGTCCTAGAGTAAATTTGCTCATAATTAGTACAATATTTTTCACTATTTGAATTTCAAGTGATATATTTAGAATTTCTTAATGAAATTGTATCTTATTCAACTAAATTACTAGTTTCATTTCAGTAAAATCTTCAACTTTTCAAAAATATTTGAACAAGTAAGTAAGCGTGCAAATATGAATTAAGTAATATTTGATGATAAAAATATTCAACTTAAAATTAAAATTATGTTTAGACATGCGTTTTTCATTTATAAATAAAATCAAAGTTTCGTAAGTGAGGGGAATTTTTCACCTGAATTACTCATCTTCCAAAACTAACAAAACATAGTTTAAAATTTTTCTTTGAAAAAAAGAGAAGATTTTTGTATGTCCAAATATGATTTTAGTATACTTTTTTACTCAATAGGAACAAAAAAAAAAGTTCCAAACTTTGTTTTTCCTCCTTTTCAACTTATATAACTCACTTTTCTTTTAAATCAGTTTTAAAAGAATAATAGAGTTCTATAGGTAATACTCTAACAATTTAGCTGTAAAATATTTATTTTACCCTTAATGAAATGATTTATGATCAGATATATATCTATGACTGATTTTAGATCACAAATTTCAAAAACTTTTTTTTTCCTTAAACTCCATGTTCAAGTCAAACTGTATCACATAAATTAGGACGGAGATCATACTCTTATTTATTATTTCGTCATATGATGACATAAGATGCATGACACTTAAAAAAGTAACTTGAGAAACTCCATAGATACTACTAGGAAGGTGGTAAGAAAGCTCATCAAACCCAAAGCCAAAGATTCACCACAATCTAAAATAGACTATATAAAACCATAGTATATATCACTTTATAATCAACACAAACCACATATATCATATATTCTATCAAAGACTCTCTAAAGTCTTTCTTCTCAAAAATAATAATATTAGACCATGTTTGCCTCTTCCACTTTCCAAGAAACAACAAATGTCATTTCTCATCAACATTATCAAACTATAAACCCTAATTCTTTTGCTTTTCATGATCCTCTCATCAACATGAATCAAGATTATGGCCATAACAATAGTAATAATAATAAGTATCAAGATTATGACACTTCATTTCTTGATTTGTTAGTTGATGGTGATCAAGAATATTATTCCAATTACTCAAATAATAGCTACAATAATGCTTCAATTTTTTCAGAAAATCCCTTCATGAAACAAGAGATAAGTACTAGTACCTATAGTACTAGTGGAAACTCATCATCAGCTAGTTCATTTGACGCCACACCAACACATGTTCACATGAATCATGAGTAAGTCACTGAATTACGTAGACAAAGTTGGAGTTAAGATTTTGAGTTTATCATTATGAATAGTAAAAAAGGCATGCTATTGGATTCTGACTTAATTATTTATACTTAAAGTGAATCTAGCTGTAACTTTTGAGTTCTGTTGAACTTGAAATCGAAGTTGTAGTTCCATCTCTATAATAAGTAGATAGAGTAATTATAATAAGTATTGATAATTATTCAATGATTTTGATGGTTTATTTATTATTTACTTGGTTGTTTGATTTTGATTTGTTTCTTTTCTAAAGAAATTCAAGCATGGGGATTGAGAAAGAAAAGAAAGGTGAAAAACATGCAATTGCTTTTAGAACAGAGACACAACTTGAGACCTTGGATGATGGATACAAATGGAGGAAATATGGGAAAAAGAAAGTGAAAACCAACATAAATCTAAGGTAAACACTATTTTAGATGCTTAGATTTACATCAACTAAATAAATTATAATGTTTTGGCTCAAATTAAGTCTTAATTATTTCTTGATTCTCTATTTTATGTATTATTTATTATTTACTATATTTGCTTTTAAAGGTGGACTATTTTAGAAAGATATATATTCTAGGATTATTTTAGAAACACTAAATATAACAAAAGCCAATTATTGGGTGCTAGCTAGAAGCCTTTGATATATGTTTACTTATTAAACATACAATTAGTAAATCTCAAACTAATTGATTGAAATTCAACTTTTTTCTGTAGTAGGCCTATCTAGAGAGAGAACTAGCAAGAGACATAAAATGTATAGATTGAGAAAATATATTTAATATATAATATATAGTGGTCCTATATCTTATGGTCTAATTAGACTGCTCTATTGAGTCACATGATTATGAAAATGTTCTTTCATCCCCAAAAATCTAAACATATGCTTATTATCCAAATAAATAGTTGTTTATATATAAAAAAAAGTGAGTTTATAAAATCTTTTTTATTCTTTTTTATGTTTAGATTAGTTAAAATTCTTGAATAATATTTTCTTTAAGCAAATAAGTTTCTTATTTTTTTTTTTTATGAAATAGAGAAAATAAATTTCACAAGTAACATTTTATATTGATTAATATATCCACCCACCTGTTAATACGGCTCGTCTTCCCCATCCTTGTATCCTCTGTCCCCACTACCCCATCACTACCTCCACCCCTATCCCTATCCCCATAATATTTATCTAGATTATATATAAACATATTTAAAATAATATTTTTTATTTACATAGCTAACACAAAAAATAAATAAAAAATTCACTTATTTCCTAGATAGTGTTGGCCATGAGGAAATAGTGCTTCACACCTTCACTTATGAACTAGAATCATTCTACAAATCATCTTTCAAAACAACTATCTTTTTTCGTAACAAACAAAACTTTAATATTTAAGAATATTTTTTGATACTTTAAATTGATAAGTTATTTATAATCAGCTAATCTAAACGAACTTGAAGAATAAAAAGAAAATATTCTTGACGATCTACTTGTTAATTTACAATGGGTATCTTGAAGACTTGACTAGTAAGTCCACCATTAATTTATGCAGATATATGATGCATTTATTCTTGTCGGTTACCTATCAAATTTATTCCAATATATTTTAGATTCCTTTGACCTACTTTGACAACCATTCATTTTATTAATTTCGTAACTTACCTAAATCACACGAAAGGAATTTGGATCGAAAGACATACAATTTTTTTAAATTCATGTAAACCTGATTGAAAAATAGAATATAAATGATACTTAATTAAATATAATTAAATTTTAATTATGTTACTTTATTAGTAGCTTTTTTGGTTCATCAGGAGTACTTTTTTAAATATGTTTTGAGAGTTGTACTTGTACTTCAATTGAAAATATAGAGAACTTGTATAATATCTATTATTGTTATATAAATTGAATAATAGTGCACCGAGATGGACTTAATTGAAGTGACGTGACGTGAACTTTAAGAATTTATTTATTTTGTTGCTTCATTTGATTATCT
Source organism: Solanum acaule (assembly GCA_036250505.1). NCBI lineage: Eukaryota > Viridiplantae > Streptophyta > Magnoliopsida > Solanales > Solanaceae > Solanum > Solanum acaule. The sequence goes on along the minus strand of JAJOOR010001592.1, from coordinate 58,185 downwards.
TGCTATTTTGTTATCATTATTTTTCTTTCATTTCTGCTTTGATTACGCTTTGTTTGAGTTGAACGTTTATCAAAAGCACTCTCTCTACCCCACAATACTTTCTACATTTTTCAAACTTCACTTATAGTAGGATTATACTGAAAATATTGTTGTTTTATAGTGTCACAACCTTATTTGAAATTGAAGTATGGGATAAAAAAAAAGGTAAAAATATACTAATGATTTGTTTACAAATTGGGGAAATTAAATAGGAATTACTACAAGTGTACAAGTGGAGATTGCAAAGTAAAGAAAAAGGTAGAAAGAGATGGAAATGATTCAAGATATTTGATGACTACATATGAAGGAAAACACAATCATGAAAGTCCCTTTATCATTTACTGCAATGAAAAGCCAGCAAACAACTTTTTGAATGAATCATCTTCTTCCTATTGATCTTCTTGAGGAGAATAATCAAGACTTATTAATTTTATAAGAAATATTGTTTGTTGTTCTATTTATGTACAATTATTTATATTTATAGGAAGAAAATATAAGTATTTTTTAATCACTCACTTGTGGTACATAATCATGTGTAATATAGAGATATTATTATGTTGCTAGTTGTTATTTTATTTATACTTACAAAATATCTATTGTTCAATAACTTATAAGTTATATATATATTGATAATATAAAAGAAATATTGTTTATGTAATTTATTAGCGATGACAAATTTGTCAATTATTATGGAGGTTACATATTAATTAGGTTTTATTTCTTTGTATTTAATAGGGGTTTGAATCTAAGGTCATTAAGTACATTTATTTCTATTAAAATTATTTGGTCCGAATATGTCCTAATTATTAAGATCTCGAATCAAAATTTAAATCTTAATTTTATCATCACTTTATCCATAACCATCAATCATCAACTGTCATTATAACCATCACCATTGTTCGCTAACGATCAACCACATTTGCTATCACAATCATCACTGCTAACCAATATTATTAATTGCTACTAATTTACCATTATATCCACTGTTGTTGACGCTGTCGTCATCACCTTCAACCACTATTACCATTGCGGCAATTCCTATTACCAACTATCTCCACCATCGCAATTAGGGTGCACCATTGCCAATCACCACCAACACCATTATCAACTACCACATTTTTCAGTCGCTTTCAACTACTATTATTAATCAACTCCATCATCACAATTAACTATCACTACTGCGCCATCGACTACAACACCACAAACCTCTGTCATCACAACTACCCCAATTACCTTCCTATATTCTCTATTTCTCTTTCATGGAAGTAGAAAATAATGTGAGTTTTTGTTTTCATTTATCATAATTCAGAGTGATAATTGATTTTTATGATGAATAATATTGTATATATTATATTTACTGATTTTGTAAATTAGATTAATCAAAAGACATACAATTATATAATTATATATCTTCAAATTTAATAGCAATAATGTGTATCTCTCAACTTTAACTTGACAATAACCGTGGGCTCACCACAGTGACATTAACGGGTCACTTGATTTGCCGTCAAGTTATATAGAGATTAATAAAATAAAATACAAATATTTAAACGATAATTAATAATATAAGGATTATTTTATGATAATTAATAATAAAATAATTGTTATCCGATGATTAATAATGAATAAAATTGTCACACAGTAGCTTCTTACTTAAAGGATTTTTTTAATTTTTAAATAGACTTTTTCTATTATTCTTAATACACATATTTTTATTTCATATTCTATCCCAAGTAAAATAAAATAAACTTTCAAAAATATACAATTCAACACCTTGCGCCTACATATACACATTTTTTATTTTACACCTGCATAACAATACATATATAAGTGTATAAAAATGTATTGATACATTTTTATTAGACTTTTTCTATGATTCTTAATACACATGTTTCTATTATTCTTAATATCAAACTTTTTCTACTATTCTTAATAGACATGTTCTTATTTCATATTCTATCTCATATAAAATAAGAAAAACTTTTAAAAATACAGAATTTTAATACATTGCGTCTAGCCGTTTACATATTTACTTTTTCAAATTTATACCTATATAACAATTTCACTAATTCGTTAATATGCTTACATTACGATAGATTATCTACATTGGAATTCGTAAGTAATCATTTTTTTTTGTGTAATTTGAATTTTGTCCGTAATTACAAAAATAGTAATTACACTAATTTACATTATGATGTCCAAAACACCCCAACAAATGGTGTCTGAAAAATATCGAAATTGGCGCCGCTTTTCTCTGGTTTCTCTTTCTCTCTCTACAATCCCCTTTCTTCTTTCTTCTGAAAATTGTCAACCCAGATTTGAAATTCCCAAATTCCAAAAGGGGAAAAAACAGGGTTCACTTTTGATTTCTCTTTCGCCATGTCTATTCGTAGAAGAACCTTGCTTAAAGTTATCGTCCTTGGCGATAGTGGGTACGATCCCTTTCCTCTTCTCAATCTTCATTTCCAATTTTTTTTTACAAATTTGAGAAATTTCTGATCTCCGGCTAGTCATTTGGGAAATAAATTGGAGTATTTAGTGCTAATATAATTTCTCCTTTTTTTTTTTTGGTTTACAGGGTTGGTAAAACGTCATTAATGAATCAGTATCCTTTTCTACGACATTGCTAATTGTTGAAGGTCAAGTTTAATTTTTTGTTGAAATAATGAATTGGGTTTTACGAGTATCTCAGTTTTCAGAATTTAGCTAACTTATGAGTATGTATTTGTATTCTTTTGGGTTCTTTTATTTAGTGTGTATTTGTTATGATTACTGTTTAGGAGCGCATTGTGTTTTTTTCTTATAATTGAAGTAGTTGTGAATGTGGGTCTTTGACGGTTAGCAAAGATATGTACACAAGAAGTTCAGTCAGCAATATAAAGCTACAATTGGAGCTGATTTCGTGACAAAGGAGCTTCAAATTGATGACAGGCTTGTTACACTCCAAGTGGGTTTCTTGGCTATTGATATTGTGAAAAATGTTTTATGGAATTATGCATTTACTCAATGTGTTTGTGTTCTGGTTTGGTAGATATGGGATACGGCTGGTCAAGAGAGATTCCAGAGTCTTGGGGTTGCATTTTATAGAGGTGCAGATTGCTGTGTTTTGGTCTATGACGTTAATGTAATGCGATCCTTTGATAACCTTGACAATTGGCATGAAGAATTTCTCAAACAGGTTGGGTGATTATTCTCTGTTGATTCGTTTGTTTCAGTGATTTTTCTTATTTAGTAGCTTATGGTATCCTGACTGCTTAGTGCTGCTTATACATTGCTAAGAGTCATGTTATCAACAAATTAGCAAATGCCTCTGGGACGCTTAGTTAAACGCCTCTGAGACTAATTAATCCCTGCATTGTTTTCCTGTTTAAGATCCTGATAGGTAAAAGATTTGGGATTATGTTGTGCATTTATAGAGTTTCACGTATAAGCTTTTACATTCAAATTTTGATTGGACTACTTCTGTTTTAACTTTGGAATGTATCATCATTTCCTCATGCAAATATTGTCTTGTTGATTGTGGAACTAAGATAAGTTGCGATCCATGTTAACCAACATAATTTATTGATATGCAGGCTAATCCACCAGACCCTAAAACATTTCCTTTCATATTACTGGGGAACAAGATTGATATAGATGGTGGAAATAGCCGAGTGGTAAGGCATTGGTAGCGGTAGACTTTTCAAATTATGGTCTCTGGATTGTGTGTAACTCTTGCTCTTGATTGATCCTCTATGGAAGTTTCCTTTTCTTCAATATTGTTCTCTCTCTGCAATAATTGTGACTGATTTGTCTTTTGCATGCTGAACAGGTTTCTGAGAAGAAAGCAAAGGAGTGGTGTACTTCAAAAGGGATACCTTACTTTGAGACATCAGCAAAAGAGGATATAAATGTTGATGCTGCATTCTTGTCTATTGCAAAAACTGCCTTGGCCAATGAGCACGAGCAGGATATGTGAGTTTTTGTGAATTTTCATGAATATAAACAACTCACTGTTGTTTGTTGCTTTTATGTGATATGGTGCTTACATACCTTGAAGCTTTGCATTAATAATAAGATGAGCTAACTCAAGGGATGAGCCCGAAGGTGTTAAGTGAATTTACTCTAACATGTGACCCCTCGAATGTACAAGAATGTTTGCTAGTGGAGTACAATGAAACTAACATTAAGGGGATACTCAGGAGTTAAAAAAATTTCTGGAAGGGTGTGTGACAGAAGTCACTTTTTAGGATAATGTTTTTCATGAGAAAGTCATTTTCTGATATTCAGTTGACAGAAACATATAATGGGGGAAAAATGACCTCCCTAATTTACGGTCGGAAGTGATTTACCCTAAAACTATCTGGACTTTAAACTTCATATCACTTACATCAGCTTATACTTGAGATACAGTTATTAATCTTAATACTCAAATCTCATCAAAACACTTTCAGATTTACTAAGATTATTATTAATCTTTAATATATTGTTTTCAAAATGTACTTTTCACTCATCAATCGAACACTAGAATTTATTTTCCAAGATAAGATTTTCCTTGGAAAATGACTTGTGTCATTTTAAACACACTTGAAATGTTTGTTTAATGTTTGTTTGGTTTTATTTTCTCAAAAAGTTTTTAGAAGAAAAAAGGCAAAACATATTAAATCATTAACGGATAAACCAAACAACAGGCTAAGAATTATTTTAGGTTCAAACTAACCATTGTAACTTTGAAACAACAACTATTCTTGCACGTTTGTTTTTCTTTAATTCCATATAACATTTTGGGGAAGGTTCTCGAAAAACCATTTCCAAGAAAAACTGCCCAAGGTCCATCTAAGAAACTCTCTTCTTGTTGCATGCAAAAGATATCTCTTTAATCATAGAGATTCTCCTTACTTTCATGTCTAGTTTATGATAACTATCACATGGAAAATTATGCAGGAGAGAGTTATATGAAGACTAGACAAGTAGACATTAGAATATCTCTCGTAAGGGAAGATTTTGAAGTCTAAAATCCATTAGTGGCAGAAAATGTGATAACAAGACTGTGAAATCAGTGTTTGACTTACCAAAAAGAAAGATAGAGTAGTAGCATAGTATTTTAGCATAGTTAGGAGGAGTCTTTGGGATGCTGCACTGCTGTATATTATATGTAAGTTGTCATGAATCGCCTTAGTCCATTAGATAAGCAGTATAGTATTTTATAGTTGACCCTAACCACCTTCTTGGTGCTGGTGATATAGAAACAAATTACGTATAAAAGAATACGCCAATATCAGGTGATTTATTTTCAGAACCATTTTGTGGTCCATCTCAGTTTTTCTTTTTGTGAAGACATTAAATCAGGGATAATATGAAATGAATCTTCACCACAGCATAGCAATGACAATGTTCTGCAAGAAAGTCTTTTCCAGTAGACCCAATTGATGACTAGGACTTTAAATCTTGGAAAAACAGCAAAAGGTTTATAGCATAAACATTGCTCAGGAGGAATAAGTAGGCAGGATAATACTTATCAGAAAGTGTGTTTGTTGGCCTTTTGTAAGAGATATCTTTTGCAGAAACTAATTTTGATCTATTGCACATATAGACGAAGAGCAAGACTGTACCATAGCTCTTGTGAAGGTTCCAACCTATCATGCTAGGGAGATGAATAAATCCTGCTTAGGTGGTGAATCTGAAATAGCTCTGAACACTGCTTCTTTGCATCCTTGTCTCTGTGACTCCTTTTTATTTTTATAAGGTAAAGGTTAAACAGTACCAAGAGGGTTCCAGGGGAAGTACAAGAGATCAGAATTTATGATTTCCTTATTGACTCAACGATCCCAAAAATTGCGACATCTTCTCTAGAATGTTGCTTTTACATCAAAAATATAGATTTTGTAGACAGTAAACTTTACAAAGGAAATATGTTTATTCTTCCTTCAAAGCATCTACTTTTTTTTTTCAGCCACAGTCTAATTGTCCAAAATGATGCACATAGGAATAGTCTTCCAAGCCTCTATGTATCTTTTGTCGACCTTCTGCTCTTGCCAGCATATTAGGGTCTTCCTTACATCCGTGGCCTGCTTTACCCCAAACAGGTTTGTGAACAAAGACCAAATCTGTCAGGTAAAGCTACAGAACAGAAATATATGGCTGCTGCTCTCCAGGAACTATTGCAAAGAAACACCTGTTACAGAGTGAAAGGCCCCTTCTTGAGTAGGGACAGCACTGCCTGCTGTTTACTCATAGCTCATTTGGTGCATTTTGGCACAAAATTTGGTGAACTGTGATAGAATGAACACTATAGAAAATGAGTTCCTTAACGGTCTACTGAATGTAAGATGGATGTGAAAGAAGACATATTCCTAATTATGCATCAAAAGGTGTGGCTTAGTGGTCTATGAAGTGGGTAGAACCATATAAGTTCAAATCGCAGCAGATATGTGCAAGCATTGGTGAATAGAGTTACCCAGTAGCAAAAGATCCATACAGGTACTAGCTAGTTAAAATTAATGTTATATGTTTGTGGAAGAATTTTGAGCATCCAAGCCAAAACCTTAAGGCAACAGTACAGTGACACAGGAAACTCTGAACCCCTTGGATACACTTGTACAATCAGTGAGGAACAAGTGTGTCCTCTTAACACCGTCTTAGATGTGTAACCTGGTTCTACGGTTTACACGCATTGACTGAAAATTCTTTTTTTGTTTCTTTCAATTTGGGTACTCTTTAGGGATAAGGTCTGCTTACACCCACTCTCCACGGACCTCACTTGTGGAACTATACTAGGTATGTTGTTGTTTTTAGGGAGAGAGAGGAGGCTCAACATGAGTAGGTCGAGTAGGGGGAGGCAAATTAGTGTGAAGATACGACCTTGGGTCTAATTCAACCAAAAGACTGGTTGTTGAAGTGAGGATTGACCAAGTCCATATAAGGAGACCACTAGCCCATTTTCCAAACAATGTGAGACTTCAACCCACTCTAATACCCCCCTGCACGCCCAAACCGCCAATTGGAGCATGCTGAATATAATATTGGGGGCTCAAGTATAGATGGGCTTGGCTCTAGTACCATGTGAAGATATGGCCCTTGGGCCTAACTCAACCTCAGAATATACTTCTTGAGAGGAGAATTAGCCAAGTCTATATAAGAAGACCACTAGCCCATTTCCCAATCAATGTTGGACTCTCACTCAGTCTAACATGCTCAACAAGCTAACATTGGGTTGGAGCAATGTTAGTGATTCTATGGGCTGAATTTGTGAAAGAGAGAAGCATAGAGCAACTCCATGGGCTGGGTTGAGAGAAAAAAGCTTAAAGTGGCTCAATGGGATGAGTAAAGAAAGAAGCTCAGAGCATTACAGTAAGTAGAGAGAAGATAATTGTGCAAAAGGGCTGACCAATCTTTGGGTTCCATGCGAAAGGATTTGAGCATCCAAACCAAAAGCTTAGTCGCTGAATTAAGTACTTAGGCTGAGCCATTAAAGCCCCTGCGTTGTCGCTTAAAACAATGAGACGACGCGAAGCAACGGTTTATTGTTTCACAAGTAAAACAATGCACTTCTGAGAAGTGTATGCTTAAATTTATGATGCACAAAGTGATCCAAATGAGAAGTGACATGCTCCTTGAGTCTCAATTTTGGATAGTTGGATTATATCCACATTATTGTTTACGAGATGCTAAAGTCAGCTATCTTGATTACATTTTGGTGATGCGTTTCACTTCTCACTTTTCAGTCCAAGTTCAATGAATCTTTTCATATGTTTGCATTTTTTGCTTTTAAAAACACAGAGTTCAAGATATTATAAACCTCTTTGGAAACCCTCATACAATTGATGATGATGAGATTGAAGGTCAAGTGTATTCTCCAATTTTTTTTTGATAAATACTTTTTTTTGATAAAATATACATTAGGCTTGGATAGGGATAAGTGTGAGAATTTGATGAATCTCTAGTTTTAGAAAGTTCCTAATTTACCTAAAAGACAATTTTGCCCCTCTTCTTTCATCTACTGGCTAAGGTTGTCCCTGGTTATTCTATAGGGCCAAATATTTCCACCGAAGTATGCAAAAATACCCCTCTTTTTAACGGTTGTCCACATACCTCACATTTGGGTGAGGTCAACGCCACATGGCATGCCACCTCACCGCCATATTTTCATTCTTTTTCCTTTTCTTCTTTTCCTATTCCTTTTCTCTTTCTTACTTTTCTTCTTCACAAACTTTTTTTTTGTTTTCCTCTTTTTTCCAATGGCTTCCATCACTTTCCCTTAGCTATACCTCAATAACATCTTCCCTGATAACCCATGAAACTCACCAATTCCCATTTTCCTCATTCATAAGAACCTCGTTCTCTCTGTATACCAAAATCCAGTAACCCAAAAAATTAAAAATCAGGAAAAAAACAAAAAAGGAAGGTTCATTGATAGATACATATACATCAAACATAACTATTATGAAATAAAATCTAAAAATGGTACAACCCCCAATGCCTAGTTCGAGTGGCAAAAGGTGGAGGATTTGTGGCTTAGGTCACAGGTTCAAGCCCCACACCATGCAAAGCAAAGCCCGGTATTTAAGTGGAGAAGGGTAGAGGGGCAGGCCCATTGTGCACCGAGTTTAGAAGGCTATCATTGGTCCAAAGGGCGGGTCACAGATGGATTTCTCGGCTATCAAAAAAATAATAAAATAAAATCTAAAAATGGTACCTTCAGGAAAGGAATAACACTAAAACTCCAAAACTCTTTCCTTGTATATGGCAACGGAAGTCTGAAGTTTGATTCTCTGAAAAATAGATATCAAAGAAAAATAAAATGAACACGCAGATGGCTATCCTTATAGACACTACAGAAAGAAACTTTCCTTTCATTAGAAATAAATATGAGCAAAAGTAATGACTATTTGGGGGGAAATAATAATGGTGCTTTTACTGTTATTGGATATGGAAATTTGGTGAGGTATTGAAGAAGGATTGTGGTGTTTTAGGGAACAGATATAAAATCGGAGGTCCAGGGAGAAGAAATAGAGCACCGAGGAAATGGTGAGTTTCATGGGTTACTGGGGAAGATGCCATTGAGATATAGCTATGGGAAAGTGATGGATGCCATTGGAAAAAGAGAAGAAGAAAAAAAGTTTGCGAAGAAGAAAAAGAAGGAAAAAGTAAAAGAAGAAAGGGAAAAACAATAAAAATCTGGCGGTGAGGTGGCATCCACCTCACTCAAATGTGAGGCCATGTTTGGTAACGGCAGAGACATATTTGTCCCTATAGTATAACTAGTGAAAAACTTAACTAATAAATGAAAGTAGAGCGGTATTTTTGACCCTTTCCCCAAGAATGAAATAGTGCTAACAAGTGGAATGAATATAGAAGATACACATCAGCAACGCCAACTAATTTGGGATAAGGGCTTTGTTGATTGATTGGGTGATATATTTTAGGACCTACTAGTTTAGAATAGGATGCTTTTGCAAAGGAGACGCCAGTTGCAAAAGAATAGACTCATAAATGTTTTTCTGATGTTTTTCAAGCTTTATTTCTGGTTGAATGCTACAGTCGTTGAGTCAATGCTGATGAAATCAACGGGATTATAAATCCATTTATCCTTCTTTATGTGTAGTGATCTTACATTATTTCTGTCTTGTTTCTTGATCTTAGACGGGCATATGAACCTTATTCTATTAGATGAAGTGATACACTTTTTAGCCCTATTCAGTTTGAAGTTTGTTGGCACTTTTGAATCTAATTTTATCATGCATTTTGGTAAATTTTGGGAACTTGTTGTCTAGATTTTGATCTTGGGGTGGCAGGCTGACTTTTGATGATTGACTAGAAAAGTAGGGTTGTCAACTAGATGTGCTCAACGGATTTTCTGTCTGACCTTATGTTGGTTTGGGAGGTCTAACTTAGTAGTGACTTTGTTTGGTGTCACTAATTTACCTGCCTAAATATCTGATACTGTCTAATAGAGACGATAATGTGATATCTCAGAGTTGATTATGCAGGGTAACGGAGAAACTGTCTATTCACTACAGAATATAGGATCAGAAAGAAGTGAGGGAGTAGCATCAGTTTTTCATAGATATAGTACATCTTAATGTTTTTGTTTTTCTTTAGCCTTTCTGGGATTCTGTGGTAGCTCAAAACTTAAGTAACTCTGACGTATGACCCATATATACTGAAAGCATCTTTGTTCTGTTTTACAGATACTTCCAGGGCATTCCGGAGGCAGTTTCAGAGACTGAGCAAAGAGGTGGCTGTGCATGCTAAGGCAGATGTAGCAATTCCGTCGAGTGCCATACTTGATCCGCATTGTTGCCTAATATTCCTGCAACAGTATCATAGCTCTCCGGCCATAGCCATTCTTTTGTACCCACTATTATATACTACTATTTGATTTCTTCGTGTTGTTTTGGGAAGAGGAACATCTTTTGTTACATTTCAGATACTGGAGGTAGAGAAACTCAGGAGGATCTCACTTAGTATTGCAGTTGGCTTTGACAAAGATTGTAACTGTGCATCTTTTTTTTTTTTCCTCTTGGGTGGTTGGATTTATTGTATAATCTGAAAGTTGTATTTTTCTACATCTACGTATAATAATGTGTTGGATTGGTATCTGCAACTGTGCTTCATTGCCATAAATTCAGTTACGCCAAAATTATATGTAAAACCAAAATAAAATAAAATGAATTTGATTTTTTATTATTTCAGAGAATCATTTTCAATGTTAAAGAAAATTGAAATGAAATAAATTCTAAAATAATAAGTGACATGCCCCTCAAAAATTGCTTTGCAAGCTCCATGCACAGAGCGAACCACAAAATATGTTTTTTGGTGTAATGCATGGTATTTTGGTAAAAGGGTTAAATATATTTCTATAGTCTATACTATCAGAAATAGTGTAAATATATTTCCTCCCTTTGAGTTTTAATTTTGATGATGATATATGTGACAAACTGAGAATCAAATGACATACTCTCAATTTAAAATACCAAATTTCGTTAGTGGTAGGTTTTTGAGCTTGTCAAGTATTATAAAAAAAGTTATATTTGGTCAGGGTAACATGTTAATAAATTAGATTGTCAAATCCATGTATCTAGTCAAGAAAGATCAACCAAAAAAAAAAATACTCTCCCGTTTCAATTTATGTGACTTATTTTTTTGTTTAGTCAGTTTAAAAAAGAATGACACATTTCTATATTAAGTAATAATTTAATTATAAAATGTATATTTTACTCTTAATGAAATAATTTACAGCCACACAAGAAGATGAAAGAGATGAAATTTTGTGAAGAAAGATAAAAGTTGTTTACATTATGAAGGAATAATAGAGGAAATTAATTTTGAAGTTGAGACAAAAATGGGAGCGTCGTTAGCAATTGCGTTAAAAAGTCTCTTCGCCGTATTGGGATTTTTGGTTACAGGCATCGTAATCTACACTATCGCCATTGATGGCTTCCCGTTCGTCAGCACCCCGTATTCTCCTTTCTCTCTCTCTTTCTTATTGATTCTACTCAGATGCGGAGCTAGATAGAGATTCGTGTGTTCGAATGAATCCAGTAGCTCTTCCGTATACTTTATATTTGTACTAAAAAATTAAATAAGTATATGTATATTAACTTGTGAATCCCTAATAAAATTGATCAACGTTGCTAAAGTTGTAGCTCTAAACCCCTCTCTCTTTTTTTAAAAGAAAATTTCAAACCCCAAACTCTTAATGTTGGCTACGCCTCTAATTCTACTTGGATTTCATTTTTGTGAAAACGGTTAACAACAAATTACTAGCTTGAAAGTTGAGATTTTGACTTGAAAATACAGTTTAATTAGCTCCATCTGCTTTCCAGATAATCTGAAATGAGTGTGTGAATTCTTGTAGGTTGATGGCAGCAACCACGATAGATTCTTACATCCATCAGTGTTTATAATATGGGTACGTCATGATTAATTTTGAGATTCTCAATGTTTAATATGTGAACCTTTTCCTCTCAAGTATATGAAGTCGATTGCATTTTATTTGCTGCAGTATCACTATTACAGAATGTTTAGTAAGAACCATTTCAGCCTTGCTTCCCGCATTTTGTCTACCACGGAAGCTACTCCCACCCTGCCCTGTATTTATTCGTTCCTAATCTCGTCTCTTCTAACATGCTCATACATCCATCTACACATCCTCATTTCTGCTACTTTCATCTTATGGACTTGCGAGTTCTTGACTGGTCAACAAGCTATGTTGTACAACATAATTGGTCTAACAACAACCCTATAGAACTTACCTTTTAAGTCCCAATGACACATTCTTATCACATAGGATGTTGAATGTCAACCTCCATTTCATCCACCCCTCTCCAATACGACGTGCAACATCCTTGTCGATCTTGCCATTTCCTTAGATTGTAGAATCAAGATACTTGAAACTTCCTCTCTTGGGATGAATTGTGTATCAATCCTCACTTCCCCATCCATCGCCTGTGATGCGATACTAAACTTGCACTCTATGTACTTTGTTCTAGTCCTGCTCATCTAATTGATGCCTTTAGACTCTAAGATCTGTCTCCAAATCTTCCGTCTATCATTAACTCTGCTGCTGAGAACTGGAAATTTACACTTTAATATGACTCTCTGACGTTTGTGTCCTTACTAAAGTAAAACTAGCATCTTACAGTTTGTAATTTTTAATCCTTGGCCGTAGATTTAATTTTTCTGTTGCACTTCATAGGAGCCCCTCCAGTGCCTGTTACAAATGCTACTGTAGAATGTCATCCTGCAGTTTAACCAAAACATTGATTAGTAATATGTTTTCAACTGCTTTGTCAACAATTTTTTGATTCCAAGACATTGGCCAGAATGCATCGCATATTGTTGTGTTTCTCTGCTCTTATTTCCAAGAAGCAATGCTCTCATGTTTTGGTGTTGTGTTATCATATCAGTCCTGGGTTGTCTACAAGGAAGCAAACTGGATTACTGCAATACTTTGGGCGGTGTTGCTAGTATGTTTTAGAAGGTATGCCACCCTTATTCCTGTACATAAAACAACTTCACCAACGATGACCATCTTGCTTTTCAGTTTGTATTATTCTTGTATGGCATCAGAAGGTCATGCTGTCATTGTCTTTCACAGTGTTCAATCAGTATCATGCATAGAATGTTTGTCAGTTTGATACTATATATTCAGGCATGGCGATAACCTTTTTTTTATCCTATTCACAGCATTACTATATGTGGCTACATTCTATTGCTATTCCTGAAGCTTTCAACTCAGGAATCTTTACAGGATCCTATTTACTTTGTCCTCTTACAACGCCAGAAAAAGTGAGTTTCAATTAGGAAATGATGTGATAGTTCATAATTGGAGAATGTATGTGCAAATGTAGTAAATAATTGTTGTTGACAAGAGTTGATCCTTGTTGTTTTTGCCTCAGTTTTGTGTCATGTCTATTGCTTTGTTCAAAGTAGGCTAGCGGTGAAAATATCTAGTAAACTGTGGTTCACAACATTTAAAGAAATGGAAGAACATAGCCTGTTCTGCAGTTTAACATTATATCAAAAGCTAATTCTTTTTTACTCTTCATTGATCATATAATCATATTGGTTAAGTCAAAGAAAGTAAAATGTGATACTCGGGCTTATCGAACATTGGCCTTTGGTTTGGACAACACTACGGTTCAAATGCCTCAATCCCCATTTCAGAAAACGAAGTTTTCAATTATAGGAAGAAAAAAAAAACAGATTGTTCAACGACATGTTGCATCCTCCATTTCCGTTTGAGAAATTACCAGTCGAATACTTTAAAGATGTTTCTGGTTTATATATTAGATATATCTTCCATTTTGTTAGAGTGACAGCAATTTGTGTTAGTTTTCTTTCGGAAAATGACCTTAACTTATAATAATCTGATGATATTTTGTGATATAGGACTGAAACAGAACAATGGAGGAAGTATTCTCTTTTAACTGCAAGAATTCATCTCTTGCTTTGGGCAGTCTGATGCTAGGGACACTGATTTATATCCTTGTAACTTATGGTTCTCCATTTCGCAGAGATACTGTCACTCCGTAAGTTATTTGTTTATTTATTTATTCCTACTTTTAATTAGATACCATCATATCCAAGGAGCTGCGATCTATCAGTTGCAAATTTGTTTGTAAGTTCTCTGAAAAGCAAACTTCACGAGTTTGTGATGAAGTGATACATGTGTATCCCCATACATCAGCCTGTATAAACTTTCTTTGACATGCAATTTAAGAAGTCAATATCTGTGCAGGTGGATGTCAGCAACACTAATTGATTCCTTCGTCATTGTTATTCTCTCTCGGTAAGTTTTTCATTGTTTAGCTACCTTTGCTCTTAATCTCACTGGTATTAAGAAGATTTCTTCTCTCTGTGGCTTGATAAGGTAATCACAAGTTTGTGAAATACAATACTACGTTACAAAATCAATAGTTAGGATTTTTCATGTGATTTTTTTCCAGGTCTGGGTTGCATATAAGGAATCAAGTTGGCTAAGTGTAGCTTTTTGGATAATACCAATTATTTTGTGTGCAGGTACATTTTGATGTTGTATTTATTCTAATATAATGCATAAATGGTATCAGTTTGCAGTTAGCTTCATCGATATGTCATCTTTTTTGTTGCTCTATATGGGTGAGAGCAAAATATGATATATTACAACAGTTTTTTTTTGGGACTATAGTTATATCTAATTCATGTTTTATGTTGATTTTCTCAACCCCATCACATGTGCCTATATTGCTCTTCAGCTTTTCAGTCTCTCATCTGAAGATCCCGTCTACCTTGTTCTTTTCAGCAGCCACAACAGGCAAGTTAGTGCACCATCTGTTTAGGCGTCTTCTCCTCGTTATGACATTGATTTTTTGTGTGCATCCCTGTGAAAAAGCAAATTAAGAAGATATTACATCCTGTTGATTCTGCAGTTGCAACAATAATGCTTGTACTACTGCTTTTTTTAAGAAGAAAAACATACCTCCCTGATATCCTTGTCCTAGTCAAAGTTGTACCGAAATAATATCGCTCAACTAATGATTCTTCTCACAGAAAGTCACTCAACTAACGATTCCTCTCACATAAAGTCACTCTACTTTCTTTTATAATCTCAAAGTCACTCAACTAATAGTTCTTTTCATGTGTTATTGGGGAAGATGCCATTGAGATATAGCGATGGGAAAATAATTTAGTTGAATAATGATAACCTGATTGACCATAGACTACAAACGATATAGCGACTGTGGAAATGAACATTTGGCTGGTGAGATAGTGAACCTACATCCCTCTACATTCAGATACTATATTTCCACAGCTATTTACTGAAATCATCTTTGTTCTGTTTCATAGGTAGCTGTGCATGCTAAGGCAATGTATGCTATATTTGCGCCGCCTAATATTCCTGCAACAGTATCATAACTCTCCGGCCATAGCCATTCTTTTGTACCCACTATGTAAGGGGCAATATGGCACTTTGAGGAGGAGCTATGTTTTTTGTTGCTGTAATGTGTGATATTTTGGTCTAAAATATACTTCTCTCGTTATATTTTTTGTCCAAATATATATCTCTCATTAAACTTTGGCATAAATGTGCTTTAACTTTAATGGAAAAACACGTGGCAAGCTCAGAATTAAATGACCTTACTCCTAAGTTAAAATACCCAATTTTCTTAAAAATCCATCCGTTTAATCTATCTCCCTTTGTGCAATGTTTTGGGTGTTAATTTATTTTTTTATCTTAGTTTGATCATATGCCTCATATCAGCTATAGTTTTTCTTCTGATTCAGTGAAAAACATAGCTAGTAAACATGCGGGTTTGCCTAATGCGGTTTATATTCTCTACGTGGTTTGCAGGCTATTACATAGTGGGAGTTTATTTCGTGTGCGCAAAGTGCTTACCATAGAGTGCTCATGATCCAAAGGGCAGAGGTTGTAGGCTTGTAGTAGCTACCAGTTATCAAGGGTTCCAAAGAAAATACATGTAGGTTTTTTAAGAAAATAGGTAGTTTAAACTTCAAAATTAAGAGTAGATTTTGAGCTTGTCATGCGTTTTTCTTTCAAAATTAAGAATATATTTGTGTCAAAGAATAATGAGAAATTATATTTTGATTAATTAGACCAAACATGTAAGGGTTAATATGGTAAACTACTTGGTCATATCCAAATAGCTAGTCAAGAAAGATCAACTAGAAAGATCAAAGTAGTTGTTGTCATTAGGAGAAGAAAATGAAATAGAGGTAATTTTGTCAAGAAAGATCAGCGTTGTAGTTGGTTTCATTATGAAGAAATACATGAAACTAATTTTGAAAGTGAGACACAAACTTCCACACTTTGTTCGGATGATTGTTCAGTATTATTCATAATGTGTCGTATTGTTTAATAAATATAATATTTGGATAGATTGTATCGTTCTCCGTCGTTACATAATATCGCACAAACATATAAGAAAAGTAGCATACGGGATAGAACTACTATGAAAAGGTAAAATAAAAAATGAAATATAATTATTAAATAATAAATAAAGACAAAATAAAAATAAAATATTAAAGTAACGATGCGATCATACCAAATCGATCGTTACATCCTAATAGATTTAAATAATACAATACAATAAAATTTAAGTAACAATCACATTATATTTAAACTAACAATATAATATAATACTGCCGGTAACAACCATTCAAACAAGGTGTCAGTGCATTTGCTTTGTCACTTATATAAACACACTTGCTTTCTCGATAGTGCACAAAAATGGCAGCATCTTTAGCAATTGCGTTGAAGAGTCTCTTCGCCGTATTAGGATGTTCGATTACCGCCATTGTAATCTACACTGCCGCCATTGATGGCCTCCCATTCCGCATGGAGCTTCTCATTCCGTATTCTCCTTTTCTCTCTCTCTCTCTTACTAATTCTACTTTGGATTTCAATTTTTTTTTGGATCATTAATGCTTTGAATATATTCGGTAATCTAAAAGCTTAAATTTTGGAGTAATACATTTTATATTTTCAACACAAGGATTTTTGTCTGCTCTATTACTAAGTTAAATTATGTGAACACGTTAACTAAATGTAAAATGAGGTCAAGTTAAATAACATATTTATATATAATATCTATTAATACTACATATATCGATACAAAATAGAGTGTATAAATAATGCAAGATAGGAAAGTGTATCAAGGAAATAATATTTCATGTGGTCACTCAACTATGACTCTTTTCACGTAAAGTTACTCAACTTTAATTTTTAAGTCAAAAGTTTTTCAACTTTGGACTCTTTTTACAGAAAGTCACTCAATTTTGATTTTTAACTGAAGAGTTACTTAAGTATACTAAACTTTGATTTTTAACTTAAGAGTTACTCAATTATGAACTTTTTCTAATTTTATAGAAAGTCACTAAACTTTGATTTTTCACTTGAAAGTCGCTCAACTTTGAACTTTTTTCACACAGTCACTCAACTATAGGTGTTTTATTTACAAAGTAACTCAATTTATTTAATTATTTTTTTTCAATAAAATCTATTGACGTGAATTTTTTATTTAGAACTAAGATTTTTAATTTTTTTTTATCATATAAATCATTTATATGTGCAGTTTGATTTCTTTTTATCCAACCCAACATGTGTGTACCTATGTTTATTGAGTTATATGCTTGTGTATTGGTGTTATTTTTGTATTTTAGGAGAAGGGTCGAATAATTTTCTCATTTATTTTAGAGGGGTAGGCTGATAAGAGAGAATAATTTAAATGGAAAAGGGTCAAATCCTGATCTATAGGAAAAGGTAAAAAATTACCCTTCATCCACCATTTGATCTAAAAATATTGTTCTATTCATCTTTTTGGTCTAAAAATACCCTTTCATTTACCTTTTTGACTCACATATACCCTTAAAACTAACAACCCTCTCTCTTTATTTATTTATTTTAAATATTTATTACGTATGTTTCATTTTTTTATTTGATGAAATAAAAAAAACTCCCCATAATTTATTCAAACCAAAATAATATACCTCTTCAAGACTCTCACAAAAATATTTTTAAGAATCTAATAAGTTTTTATACTTGTTATAGTTTTTTTATTTTTTTAGTTTTTTATTTGAGACTATGAAGAAGGATATTATTTTGACTTGGATAAATTATGGAAAAAGCATTTAAAAAAAACTTTTAGAAAACTTCTAATTTTTCAAATTTATTCAAACCAAAATAATATACCTTTTCAAGACTCCCACAAAAATATTTTAAAAAATCTAACAATTTTTATATTTGTTGGAGTTTTTTTATTATTGTTTTTATAAAAACATTATTTTGAGATTATGAAGAAGGATGTTATTTTGACTAGGATAAATTATGAAAAAAAGTCTTTTAAACAAAACTTTTAGAAAACTACTAATTTTTTTATATTTGGTGTAATTTTTCTTTTCTTTTTTAAAATAAATATTTTTTTGGGATCACGGAAGAATATTGTTTGTTTTAGATTTTGTTTGTGTATGATCAGCCCAACTTTCCCGTGCGGAACTTGTTACTCCTCTCATTTATAGTTCATATATAATTAGTAGAAAGCATTATTAACAGGCAGGAATAGCAGACGGAGAAAGAGAAATCGATCCGTGATAGGAAATAAAAATCTACAAACTACTCCCTCTGTCCCTAATTACTTATCCACTTTTCCTTTTATAGTTGTCCCTAATTACTTGTCCATTTTGACAAATCAAGAAAGGACAAAATAATTTTACCTATTATACCCTCAATTAATTACTTTGAAAAAAGTACAATTTCTTGAAAATTTTAAATTTTTAATCCATCAACTTCATAATTAATAGGGGTAAAATAGTAAACTCACTATGACAATAATTGCTTTCTTAATAAGTGTGCCAATTTAAAAGTGGACAAGTAATTAGAAACAAAGGGAGTAATTTTTTAAGACTTTTTTAGATTTTTTCCCCCATAATTTGTTCAAAATCCCAAAATAAATTTAAGAAAAAAACAACAACAAATAAAAAAAAATTGGAATTTTGAAGAGGTATATTTTTTTGACTTGAATAAATTATAGGAAAAAATATAGTTGAGGTGGAGCTTTTATTTTATCTAATAAGAAAATGAAACATAATAAATATTTTTAAAAAGAAAAGAAAAGAAAGAGCTGTTAGTTTTAAGGATATAAGTGAGCCAAAAGATAAATGAAAGAGTATTTTCCTACCAAAAAGATGAGTAAAAGGTATTTTTAGACCAAAAGATGGATGAATGATATTTTTAGACCTTTTCCTTATAGTTCAGGGAGTTTTTGATGCTCCGTAATTTAAATGATATTTTTTATTTCAAAATTTCTAGTCTTAAATAAAAGTTTCATGTCAATAATTTTATTTTAAAAATTAATTAAATAGATTGAGTGACTTTATAAACAAAATACAAATAATTGAGTGACTTTATGTGATAAAGAGCCCATAATTGAGTTACTTTTGAGTTAATAATCAAAGTGAGTGACTTTGTATGAAAAAAGTCCATAATTGAGTGACTCTTGAGTTAAAAATCTAAATTAAGTGATTTTCTGGGAAAAAAGTCATAGAAACTTATAGTTAAGTGACCATTTGAGATATTATCTCGTGTATCAAGCAATATACTACAAATTATACACAAAGTCAATGTATATATTATTTTTTTCTAATACACTCTACCAAACAATCCCTTATAGTATTCCTCCATCTCATTTTATGTGAAGCTTTTAGTGTTCGGAGAGTCAAACAGCTTCTTTTACTATAATTTTCTCCAACTTTTTTCTTTTTTTAATTTTGAATCATTAGCTATGCTGATTTAGTATTACTTTTTGTGTAGTTTTTTAAAAAATAAATTTTATTTTTAAAAAGTTGATGAACCTATACCCGAATTCATACTCAAAATAAGTGTTTAGACCCCCGTACTCCGATAGAGGGAGTACATTTTTGTAAAAACAGGTGAGAGAAAACAAAATTAACTTGAAATTGCGATTTTGACTTGAAAAACAGTTTAGTTCCATCTGCTTTCCAAATAATCTGAAATGAGTGGAATGAATTCTTGCAGGTTGATGGCTGCAACACTGATTGATTCTTTCATCTACGTGTTAATAATATGGGTACGACTTGATTAATTTTGAGCTCCTGAATGTTTCATATGTGAAACTTTTTCTCTGAAGTCTGAAGTCGATTGCATTTTATTTGCTACTACAACCCTGATAGTCGTCATGCTCTCTTATCTAAGGTCATGTCCTGAGTTGAAGATATGTCATGTCATGTCTTGTCTAATCACCCCTTCCCAATTATTTCTTGGTCTACCTCTACATCTCCTTAAGCTATCACCGCCAACCTCTCACACTTCCTCACTGGGCATGTGTGCTCTTCCTTCACCTATATACATGAACCATCTCAGCCTCGCTTCCCGCATTTTGTCTACCACAGAGGCTATTCCCACTTTGCCATGTATTTCTTTGTTCCTAACCGTATCTCTTCTAGTATGCCCACACATCCATCTAAGCATGCCCATTTCTGCTACTTTCATCTTCTAAACGTGTGAGTTGTTGATTGGCCAACACTCCATGCCATACAACATAGTCGGTCTAACAACGATCCTATGAAACTTACCTTTAAGTCTCGATGACACATTCTTATGACATAGGACACCGAATGTCAGCCTACATTTCATCCACCCCTCTCCAATACAACGTGCAATATCCTCGTGGATCTTTCCATTTCCTTAGATTATAGAGTCAAGATACTTGAAGCTTCCTCTCTTGGGAGATGACTTGTGTATCAATTCTCACTTCCCCATCCGCTGCCTGTGATGCAATATTGAACTTGCACTCCATGTACTTTGTTTAAGTCCTGCTTATCTTGAAGCCTTTAGACTCTAAGGTCTGTCTCCAAATCTTTAGTCTATCGTTAACTCCGCTGCTGAGAACTGGAAATTTACACTTCAATATGAGTCTCTGACGTTTATGTCTATACTTAGTAAAACTAGCATCCTACAGTTTGCAATTTTTAATCCTTTGCCTTAGGCTGAGATTTGGTTTTCTGTTGCACTTCATAGGAGCTCAAGTGCTTGTTAGAAATGCTACTGTAGAATGTCATCCTGCAGTTTAACCAAAACATTGATTAGGAAAATTCTAACCTGTAGTTGCGCGTTTTGTCTCTTTATTTTTTGCTGGGGCGCATCTTTGAGGTCCTTTAGTTTCAACTGTTTTTAGATTCCAAGACATTGGCCAGAATGCATTGCATATTGTTATGTTTCTCTGCTCTTATTACCAAACGCAATGCTCTCATGTTTTGGTGTTGTGTTATCATATCAGTCCTGGGTTGTCTACAAGGAATCAAACTGGATTACTGCAATACTTTTGGGGGTCTTACTAGTATGTTTTGGAAGGTATGACACCCTTATTCCTGTATATAAAACAACTTTACCGGCGATGACTATCTTGCTTTTCAGTTTGTATTACTCTTGTATGGCATCAGAAGGTCATGCTGTCATTGTCTTTCACAGTGTTCAATCAGTAGCATGCATAAAATGTTTGTCAGTCTGTTACTATATATTCAGGCATGGTGATAACCTTTTCTTTATCCTATTCACAGCATTACTTTATGTGGCTACATTCTATTGCAATTCCTGAAGCTTTCAACTCAGGAATCTTTACAGGATCCAATTTACTTTGTCCTATTACAACGCCAGAAAAAGTGAGTAGATATCTTCTTTATACTCGTAAAACTGACATATCATGTCCAAGTTTGGTGTTTAGTCAAAGAATATGTGCAAGTGTAACAAATAATTGTTGTTAACAAGAGATAGCCCTTATTTTTCCTTCAGTTTCGTATTGTGTCTATTACTTCGTTCAGAGTAAGCATGCAGTGAAAATATCTAGAAAAATGTGGTTCATAACATTTAAAGAAATGGAAGAACATCTCTTCACAGGTCAAGACAATGGTGGCAACATAGCCTGTACTGCAGGTTGACATATTAAATTAGAAGCTAATTCTTTTTTACTTTTCGTTGTGCATATAATCATATTACTAAAGTCAAAGAAAGTAAAATGTGATACTTTGGGTGTTTTGTTCAAAATCCTGCAGTATACATTATCAGATCATGTAGTTATGAACTGTTAATAACCTGCTCTTGGTAGAAAATAATAGTACTAAAATTTAACTGATACAAATAAGCGTTCCTTTAAAAATAAAATAAGTGTTTCTTGGTGTTTGAAGCTTTCCTCATCAATTTATATGATGAGTGACAGCTATTTGTATTAGTTTTCTTTCTGAAAATGACCTTAACTTATAATAATCTGATGAGATTTTGTGATATAGGACTGAAACAGAACAATGGAGGAAGTATTCTCTTTTAACTGCAAGAATTCTATCTCTTGCTTTGGGCAGTCTGATGCTAGGGACACTGATTTACATCCTTCTAACTTATGGTTCTCCATTTCACAGAGATACTTTCACTCCGTAAGTTATTTGTTCCTACTTTTAATTAGATACCATCATATCCAAGGAGCTGCGATCAATCAGTCGCAAATTTCTTTGAAAGTTTTCTCTGAAAAGCAAACTTCACGAGTTTGTGATGAAGTGATACATGTACATCCCCATACATCAGCCTGTATAGACTTGTGCTTGGTATAAATCTTTCTTTGACATGCAATTTAAGAAGTCAATATCTGTGCAGGTGGATGACAACAACACTAATTGATCACTTTGTCCTTGCTGTACCTCTCTCGGTAAGGTTTTCATTGTATAGCACCTTTGCTCTTAATCTCACTGGTATTAAAAGATTTCTTCTCTCTGTGACTTGATAAGGAAGGCAAAAGTTTGTGAAATACAATACTATGTATGGCTGGGGCATGCAGTAACTTGCCATACACTTATATAATAGTAGGTTATAAAATCGTTATTTAGGATTTTTCATGTGATTTCTTTCCAGGTCTGGGTTGCATATAAGGAATCAAGTTGGCTAAGTGCAGCTTTTTGGATCATACTAATTATTTTGTTTGGCAGGTACATTTTGATGTTGTATTTATCCTAGTATAGTGCATAAATGGTATCAGTTTGCAGTTAGCTTCATCGATATGTCATCTTTTTTGTTGCTCTATATGGGTGAGAGCAAAATATGATATATTACAACAGCTTTTTTTTGGGACTATAGTTATATCTAATTCATGTTTTATGTTGATTTCCTCAGCACCATCACATGTGCCTATATTGCTCTTCAGCTTTTCAGTCTCTCATCTCAAGATCCCGTCTACCTTGTTCTTTTCAGCAGCAACAGGCAAGTTTGTGCACCATCTGTTTAAGCGTGTTCTCCTCATTATGACATAGATTTTGTGTGCGTATACCTGTGAAACCGCAAATTGAGAAGATATTACATCCTGTTGATTCTGCAGTTGCAACAGTAATGCTTGTACTACTGCTTTTTAAGAAGAAGAAAACCTCCCTGATATCCTTGTCCTAGTCAAAGTTGTACCATATTACAAAAGGTTTCTTTTGTTGGTGCAAGTGACTGAACAATCTCAAGACTGGTAATAGAATGGAAAGCTAGAATATGGAGTTTTTCATTTTCTTTTAACTGAATATGGGCTACATTTCTGAATATGTGTCACCAAGGCTTAAAGGCAAGTAACAGAAGGGTGGTCAGACCTACTTTGTTGTATATAAAAATGAGGCATAGTGTTGGTCAGTCAAAATCAGAAGATGAAGGTAGCAGAGATGAGGATGCTCATATGAATGTGTGGGGCATATTATGAGAGATATGATTAGGAACTTCACGAAGTTATACAAGACAAGGTTGAAGTGGCTTCCGTAGGGGATAAAATGAGGGAAGTGAAACTAAAATGGTTCAGACATGTGAAGAGGAGGAGCACAGATGCACTAATGAGGAGGTGTGAGAGGTTGACTATAGTAGGTTTTAGGAGAGGTAGAGATAGGCAAAAGTAGAACGGGTAGGTAATTAGACAAGACATGAGACATTTTCAGCTTACTTAGCACATAACACTAGATAGGAAGATTTTGAGGTCAAGGATAATGGTCGAAAGATAATATAGGTATTGTAGTATATATCTTGTTCTTCTAATTTTCACTATTACCAAGTTATTTTGCTATTTGCTGCCAATTTTTCTTTCTATCATGCTTTGATTACATTTTGTTTTGAGCCGAATGTCTATTAGAAACAACCTCCTCTGCCCCTCAAATATCTTATTTAGCTTTAGCAATTCTATACACATTATTTTATTTTATAATTTCCAATATTATTTTATTTTAGACTCACCTTGTGTTGTAATTGTTCTTATTAGGGAAGAAAAAGAGGGTATAAAGGAACCTCTCAAACAGACAGCATAGGAGAGGGTCAAATGAGCAAGAAGCTATATGGTTGATTTGATCATTGGACTCTTTCATCTTCTTTTTTTCCTAATAAATATGTAAACAGTATAAAGTTCCAATCTACATATGTTTGTGTAAAACAACCAAAATGTTTCTTGTAATAATTATGTTACTGTGTTGTGGACTTAAATTTTGTTACATCTTTAGCAAAATGTATCTCCATGCATAAAAGTTATGACATCTCGTATATTTCATTATTGGCATAAAACATTTTGAACACGATTAAAAGAGTTGATAATTCAAACCCCTTTAAAGTATTCACATTTTTTTTAGTTTAATACTTTAATGAAAAAGGATTACTTATTATCCTTGACCTATAGAATTTTCTATCTAAATATAATCTATTGCTTTGTCAAGTGGTATAGAGAGTGATTTCAGTATCTTTATAGTGTGTTCGAGTAAAATAAAATAGGCAGTCGCATAAATTGTTTACATTGCTATCATTAGGACGAAACAATAATATACTCTAAATAATTCTATGAATAAGGTTTGAGTAAATTTATGTGTACACACTTTACCTTTATTTTATGAAAGTAGAAATGTCATTTTCAAACAACCATATACACAAGTAAAATGGTTTAAAACTAATTAAAAGAATATCAAATAATACAATAACCGAAAATAACAACAAGAGGTAATAAATCTCAAGATAATACAACTAGTAAGGAAAACTAGTCACCACTTGATTGTCTACTAATATTTTATCCTAATTTTGATCTATTAATGTACTATCTTAATCTTGATCTCCATACCCTCTGTCATATAGGATTTTATCCTCGTAAGCTTCTTACATTTTCTCAGTAAGGCAACCTTTTTTTCATATACTTGGACCAACCTCACTTTCCTTATTTTATTTGCTACAAAGGTCAATGAATCGACATTATCAAAAATAATTTTTTTGCAAGAATTAAATCCGACATTCTAAGTTTCCCCGCCCATTTAATGCTGATAATGAAGCAGATCGGATTAAAACTTAACCCGCAAAAAAACCATCAAGTTCAGTCCCGCCCCGCCCCACATTAGCATGTTTTGTTTTTGATTTCATTACGATTACAAATACAAGAAATTTTGAAGGTTGAGAAAGTGACACAAAAATTCAGTGGACGTGGAGCAATGGCCTTCTCACATTTTCTCCCCTTTTCAATACGCTTCCTTTCTCTCTTCTGCAAAACTCGAAGACGAAGACCGAGTACTCAAAAATGGCAGCAACTTTAGCAATTGCATTGAAGAGTCTCTTCTCTGTGTTGGGATGTTTGATTACAGCCACCGTAATATACACCGTCGCCACTGATGGCCTCCCTTTCCGCATAGAACTCCTCACCCCGTATTATCCTTTTTTCTCTCTCTCTGTCATACTAATTCTACTTTGGATTTCATTTTTTTGGATTATTAATGCTTCTGTTTGGATGAATTGGGGTTTGAATCTTTATCAGTACCAAAAAATGCTGAATTATGGAATCAAAACGACAAAAACCCTATCTAAAAGCTTAAATTATTAAAAAAAGGATCACTTTTAGTTACATTTTTATATTTTGAACACCTAAACCTGGATTTCTTTCTCCTCACCTTTACTAACACTCTGTTTGGATGGTTGTCAAGTATTGTTTCATAATGTATCATGTTATATTGTATTGTATTGTGTTATACTGTATGGTACTGTATCATTTTAAGGAATACAATGTTTGGATACATTGTATCGTTCTCTATCGTTACATAATGTCACATGTCAGGAATTTGAGTGATAAACTTACAAGAAAAGTATGGTACAAGGTAGTGTTAATATGAAAAGGTAGGGTAAAAGATAAAATAGGATTATTAAATAATATATAAAGACAAAAAGAGAAGAAAATATTAAAGTAATGATGCGATCACATCAAGTTAGTCGTTACATAAAATGAGACTTTTAATCGTTACCTAACGATGGATTTAAACGATACGATACAATAGAATTTAAGTAACAATCAAAACAAACATTGTATTTAAATTAACAATATATACGATGGGTAACAACCATCCAAACAAGGTGGAAAAGTTCAAGCTGCTAGAAACAAGACACTCCCTGGATTTCGATTTGTTTGTCATACTTTCTCTTTTAGTTCGTTTATACAAGAATGCTCCTTTCCTTTTTCAGCAATTCTTTAATTCTAACTTTGCACGAGGCTTGTTTAAGACCACAAGATTAAATGGTATTTTGATTTATTTGACATATCTTTAGTTCAGAAGTTTCTTTTCCTTCCTTCAACTTGGTACCAAGTTAAAATAGGACAATCAAATTGAAACCGAGGGAGTAACTTTTTTTTAGTTAATTATGTGTTAGTTATTATCTTATAGTAGTCCCTCATTCTCATTTTATGTGATGTTGTTACTGTTTGGAGAGTCTAACACTTTTTTTATTTCAACTTTCTCAAACTTCTTTTGAATATTTTGAATCATTAGCTATGTTGATTTGCACTACTTTTCGTGTAGTTTACAAATATAGCAGTTCTATTTTAAAAAAAAATGAAGAATCTATACCCGAATTCATACTCAAAATAAGATTTTTGACCCTTGTACTCCGACAGAGGAGTAACAGTTTTTTGAAAACGGTTAAGAAAAAGGGACTTACTTGAAATTGAGATTTTGACTTGAAAAATAGTTTAGTTCATCTGCCTTTGTGATGCTGTTATTAATACCACTTACCTTATAAAAAAAAAGTTTAGTTCTGCTTTCCAGACAATCTGAAATGAGTGGGATGAATCTTGCAGGTGGATGGCAGCTACCCTGATAGATTTCTACATCCACATATTTGTTATATGGGTATGCCATGATTAATTTAATGCTTCAAAATGTTTCATATGCGAACCTTTATTCTGAAGTCGATTGCATTTTATTTGCTTCAGTTTCACTAGCATTGGGTAATAAGGAGAACATGTTGAATTTGGCGCACCTACTATGTTAGATGTTAGAGATATAAATGGTATAAAGGTTAAGATTCTCAGACATTTGTGCAATACTATAGAAGAATTAAGTTCCTATAGTGTGCAATTTTTAATCCTTAGCCTTAGGTTGAGATTTGAAGTTTGCCGTTGCACTTCATAGGAGCCCATGGGCTTGTGCAAATGCTACTATAGAATGTCATCCTGCAGTTTAAGCAAAACATTGATTAGGAAAATATCTCACCCTGTAGTTACCCTTCTTGGCTCTTTATTTTTTGCTGGGTTACATCTTTGAGGTCCTTTGGGTTTCAACTGCATTGTAAACAATATTTTTATTCCAAGACATTGGCCAGAATGCATCACATGTTACTATGTTTCTCTGCTCTTATCATCTAAAGGCAAAACCTCAAAAGCAATGCTCTCATGTTTTGGTGTTGTGTTATCAGTCCTGGGTTGTCTACAAGGAATCAAACTGGATTACTGCAATACTTTGGGTGGTCTTGCTAGTATGTTTAGGAAGGTATGCCACCCTTATTCCTGTATATATAACAACTTTGTTGTACTTTTAGTTTCAGATGATGACTGTTCTTCAAGCTTTCTCTTAGCATCTCTTATATGACTGAATTCTCAGGTTGAAATTTTTCACATATTTTGAACAGTGTGACCAAATTTATTCTTCCCTTGGTTAGTACTGTAGTACATTCTCGTGAAGAATGCTCTGATGGCTTGTTATATTTATTCTTTTAGGGCTATAGGTCTCTATCTGTTGACATACACTGTTTTTTGTCTTCACCCATGGGCATTACAGTCTTAGGATTGATGTTCCCAATTATTTATATCTCGTGTTCGCTGCTATGAATTCCCTTTGCATATAGATATCTTCCTTGATGATATACCCAGTCAATCAATCAATCGATCAACTATACCTCAAACTGAACCAGGTCCGCGATTTGAATTCTCTACATATTTCTCTCTATTTGGGCCCACATCATTCCAATACTAGCTAGAAGTTTGTCTTGTAAGGCAAAGTTCCAGAAAGTCTCTAAATGTCACACTTATGAACCTAATATTTGTGCAACAGCATAAATTAAGCCTCAATGCACACTAGTAGGTATTATTGATTTGGATCTTTTCTTCCACGTTGTTACTTTTTCAGATTTGCAATGATTCCTAGATTTTTTAGGTCTTTTCAGACAACCTCCTCCATGTGATTTTAGGTCTTTCTCATCCCTTTCAGCACCTTCAATCACCATGTTACACCAGTTGACTGGTGTATATTTGATGTATTTTAGGTCTATCAAAGACGACTTTCTCTTACTATATCCTCTATGTGTGCAACTGCACCCTTTGTTTCGACGTATATTCAATTTTGTATGACTGCACATTTACGTTGATGTCTTTTGGCATCTTGTATTGCACAGGATACAAATTTTCTTGCATTCTAGTGGCGATGACTGTCTTCCTTTTCAGTTTGTATTATCCTTGCATGGCATCAGAAGCCATGTTGTCATTTCCCTTATAAAGTTCAATCAGTATCATGCATAAATGTTTGCCAGTTTGTGATTATATATTCAGGGACGGTGATAACATTCTCTCTACTTCCTTTACAGCATTGCTACATGTGGCTACATCGTATTGCAATTTCTTAAGCTTTCAACTCAGGAATCTTTACAGGATCCAATTTATTTTGTCCTATTACGACGTCAGGAAAAGTGAGTAGATATTTGCACAAAGTTCTTTTTTCCTTCATAGTTTCTGTTTTTATTTCTCTCTTCAGAGACCAGAAAAAGAAAAAGAGAGTTCAATTGGAAATGATATTTAGTTCATATATTTTCATGTATGTATGTCCAACTGTTTGAGGATACTCGTGAAACTGAAATATCATGCACAAGCTTGGTGTTTATTTGGAGAATATATTTGCAAGTGTAATATATAACTGTTGTTAACAAGAGCTGACTCTTGTTGTTTTTGCTTCAGTTCCGTATCATGCCTGTTGCTTTGTTCAGAGTAGGCATGTAGTGAACATATCTAGAAAAATGTGGTTCTCAGAATAAAAGAAATGGAATTACATCTCTTCACAGGTCAAGACAATGGTGGAAACATAGCTTGTACTGGGTCTGGCATATTTTTGTTCATTGTTCATTGTTTTACTCTTCATTGATCATATACTTATAGTGGTAAAGTCAAAGAAGGTAAATATCACACTTAGGTTTATCAAACTTTGGCATTTGTCTTGGACAAGACTAGGGTTCAAATGCCTCATCCCCATTTTGGAAAATGAAGTTTTCAATCATAGGAAGAAAACAGATTAGTCAACGAAATGTTGCATCCTCCATTTGTGCAGGAGAAATTACCAGTTGAATACTTTAAATATGCGCCTGGTTTATTTGTTAGATGTATCTTCCATTTTGTTAGAAGAGTTAGATAAAAGGTAACTGTGACTTTAATGTTCTCTGAGTCGTTTAATTATTCACATATTGTATTGTACGTTTGGATTTCATTGGGAAAAGAAACTAAAATCAAGTATTCTTAACAATAAAAAATACAAGTATTCTTATCAACAATATACTAAAGAGATAAAAAATTTGTGAATCGTTTTGTTATTTAGTCACGAGTGTTGTCTTTCTCAGTACCTATTATGTAATATGTAGCTTCCAAAATCAAAGTACTATTATGTATTAAGAATATTGGCTTCTTTTATATCAGTCATCCAAGATCTTTTAGTGGAATAGCAATGGTGCTTCTAACTGCAAGCTGGATCATTCATATCATACTTTGTGTTTTCTAGTTACCCTTATTGTGGTTGTTTCTTTTGTACAAGATCCTGCAGTGTATTATATTATCAGGTCATGTAGTTATGAAATGTATTGATAACCTACTCTTTGCAGAAAATAATTATACTAAAACTGTAACTGATACAGAGTGTTCCTTTAAAAAAATATAATATGCAAGTGTTCATGGAGTTTGAAGCTTTCCTCGTCAATGTTATATTACTGGCACCTATATTTTGTTAGTTTTCTTTGTGAAAATGACCTTAACTTATAATGATCTGATGAGATGTTGTGATTTAGGACTGAAACAGAACAACAGAGGAAATGTTCTCTTTTAACTGCAAGAATTCTATTTCCTGCTTTGGGCTGTCTGATGCTAGGGACATTGATTTACACCATTGTAACTGATGGTTCTCCATTTC
Organism: Solanum acaule; assembly: GCA_036250505.1. NCBI lineage: Eukaryota > Viridiplantae > Streptophyta > Magnoliopsida > Solanales > Solanaceae > Solanum > Solanum acaule. The sequence goes on along the minus strand of JAJOOR010001592.1, from coordinate 27,687 downwards.
GCAGAGATATTTTTACTCCGTAAGTTATTTCTTTATTTATTCCTATTTTAAACAGATACCATCAACTTTGTTTTTTTCCGGTCAAATGGAGACTCTGCTACCGATTTAGAGGATAGTAGCATTGGCTGAGAACTTTGTCAGTACTTGAAAGTTTTGTTTGTTTTCTTGTTTGAACTATACTTAGATCTCCTTTCTGCTGCTTTCTAAATTGATGCACTTTATGGGGAAGTGGCATAAACCTCTCTTAACTGGAAGTTTTTGTGCTATTCTGGAGGAAAACTCCCTTTTCATTTATTCAATGTCATATCAGCATTTTATTTACTTAAGGAAGTATATGTCTTTCCCGGAATGAGTTCCTAAATGAGAGAATAACTGTATGACAGTGATTCGGAGGTTGGGATATGGTTACTGAAAATGACTTGTTCTCTCAAAATATATAAAATCTTATCTAATAATATTGCCTTACTCATTTTGCATGACCAAGGACTATTGATGATTTCTTACCTCATTCTAATCATTTAATCTATATTTATTTCTTACCGTGTAAACTTTAAATATTAAAACATATGACTTAACTGATCTATGGTGAGCTTTATAACTTTTCCCTGCGTAACATGATACTACCTTCAGTGTGACATATGTCAGATAATATGGTATCTATGGTATTTCAACTCTATAATAGGAAGGGACGTGCTTCTCTGATACGAAATTTCAATCAGAACTTTTCTATTAATTATCCTCTTCTTTGGTTTGTAAAGTCTAACCAATGGAATACTTTTGAAATTTGAAATGAGCTTTTTCTTCCACTACATGGATTCACTATATACAGGACATTTTTAGGGCCTAGATTCAGGAAAATTATCAGCATTTCCTATCTCTATTCTGGTTGATGACGTGCAACCCTAGAAAATTGTCTTCTTCTTTGTCCAAAGGGCTGCGGTCTATCATTTGCAAATTTGTTTGGAAGTTTCTTCTGGAAAACAAACTTCATGAGTTTGTGCTGAAGTGATACATATGCATCCTCATACATCAGCCGATTATGAACTTCTGCTTGGTATAAGTCTTGCTTTGACATGCAATTTAAGAAGTCAATATATGTGCAGGTGGCTGATAGCAACAATAATTGATTTCTATGTCGGTGTTGTGGCTCTCTCGGTAAGCTTCACTGTTTATCTGCCTTTTTTTTAAATTTAAAAAAATTGGGGGAAGGGGAAGGAGAAATAAGGGAGGGGATTACAAGGTGGGAAATCAAACCCTCAACAAGAAGGTGAAAATTTAGGTAGTCAACAACTGAGCTACCAAGATTCCCCTCTGTTTAGCTACCTTTACTCTTAATCTTACTGGTATTTGAAGATTTTTCTGTCTATAGCTTGATAAGGAAGTCTAAAGTTTGTAAAATTCGATATATGGCTAGGGCATGCAGCAACATACCATACACTTAGGTAATACAGTAATAGTTGACTACTAATCAGGTATCTTATCTTAGGCTAGGGCCAGTTGCTGCATTAGGTGTCAAAATCATCAGTTAGGACTTTTCACGTGATTGTTGATCATAGATGAGTTACACTGTTTTCTCAGGTTTGGGTTGCATATAAGGAATCAAGTTGGCTGAGTGCAGCTTTATGGATAATACTTATAATTTGTTCTGGCAGGTACATTTTTTTTGTTGGATAATGCATAAATTGTACTCCCTCCATCCCATTTGATGTGATGTAGTTTGACTGGGTACGGAGTCTTAGAAATATGGAAAGATTTTACAATGTTTCAAAACTACTCTCTAAAATAAATAAATTTTTAAAGAGAAGTGTACAGGACTTTTTGCCAAATAAATGGGATCCAACATGGGTAAAATGTTGATAGTGTCATTAAATATTTGCCAATTAAGGAAATATGTCAATTCATTCTTTTTGGGCGAACTAGAAAGACAAATGTGTCATATACATTGGAGCAGAGGGAGTATCAGTTTGAAGTTAGCTTCATCGGTACATCGTCTTATTTGTTGCTCTATGTAGGTGAAAGCAAAATATGAACTCTCATTCATATGTAATGGAATGAGGAGGAGTTCACATATATGTGTTTGCATGCCTTAATATGATTCTGAGTGAGAAGGGGTTCCGTGAATTTGTCGAAATAACTAAACAGATCTTGCTTGTTTGCCAAGCAGTCAATTAATATTCCAGCCTTTGCCTATGGCAACAACTTCATTAACAACTAGTGTGCATTATTACCCTCTTTCTTGCATCAAGCTTTGAGTTTCTAGAGTTCTCCTAAACATGAGTTAATATTCCATCAAGAATAACCATAGTTCAATCTAGTTAGTATTTCCTAAACATGAATCTATATTGCTTCAACTATATGACTGTAAAGTATGGCTTCATTTTTTTCCATTGTGTTTCTTTTTCTCATGCCGGCAATTTTCTGGTCCCTCAAAAACTGATGGCACTTTTTCGGCTAATATGTTGCAACAGTTCATTTTTGGACCATAATCATATCTAATTCATGTTGTATGTTGATTTCCTCAGCATCAGCACATGTGCCTATATAGCTCTTCAGCTTTTCAATCTCTCATCTCAAGATCCCGTCTACCTTGTTCTTTTCAGCAGCAGCAACAGGCAAGTTTGTGCACCATCTGTTTAAGCGTGTTCTCCTCGTTATGGCATAGATTTTGTTTGTTCGTCCTTGTGAACAATTAAACGAAGAAGATATTACTTCCTGTTAGCTCTGCAGCAACAACAATAATTTGTAGTACAGCAAAAATTCATCCTTGTTCTAGTCAAAGTTGAACCATATTTGGAGTTTCCTTTCATTCGTGCAAGTGATTGAATTTGAATCCTTTTTCTTTTGTCCATGAAATTTTACTATATGTTTGTTCATTGCTTTCAAATTTTAAGCTTTCATTGCTTCTTAACAATTCTGTACACGTTACAATGTTTCATTTTTGTGACTGTTCTAATCAGGGCAGAAAAAGGGTATGAAGGAACGTCTCGAACAGAGAGCATTGGAGAGGGTCAATTGAGGAAGAAGCTTTGTGGTTGATTTCATAATTGGACTCTTTCATCATTTTTATCTGTGTAACAAATACCGGTAAATAATAAACTTCTAATGTACACAGTACATATGTCAGTGTAAAAGAATCAAAATCTTTTCTGTCATAATTATTTTGTGGGAAAATAATGTTTTGTTATTATTGATCGTATAGTATATATAAGGAAAAATATGTGCAAAATAGAACTCTACAACAGTAAAAGTATTTAAGGATTAATGATGATGATATAGTACCTTGTGTGGGAGCAGAGTGGATAAAATGAATGCTCGCATCCAATGTCTTGTATGGTAAAAATGTCTCATCAAGACTTAAATGTAAGTTTATAAAACGGTTGTTAGACTAGATGTGTTGTATGGAGTGGAGTGTTGGCGGTCAAGAACTTACACATTCAAAAGATGCAAGTAACATAGATGAGGATGTTGAGATAGATGTGTGGGCATACTAAGAGAGAAGATTAGGAGCATAGATATTATATTGGAGACAAGGTGTGACTTGTGAGCGAGTAACCTCTGTGGAGGACAAGATGAAGAAGATGAGACTGAGATGGCTCACACCCAATGAGGAGGGTTATGAGGATATAAAAGTTGGTTGTAGTGGCTATTAGGAGAGGTAGAGGTAGATCGAAGAAGTATTGAGGAGATGTGAGTAGACATGACATGACATGCAACTTACCAAGGACATGACCATAGATAGGGGATTATAAAAGTTGCGGATTAAGGTAGAAGATTAGTAAATAGTTGATCGTGGTATAGTTTTCGATATCAATATTATCACTAGTACTCACCCACTCTTTTATTCTTCGATTCACTATTACCTGTTGTTTTTATTGCTTCGGCTATTGTATTATTTTTTATTACTACTGTTCTTTTCTCCATTGTCCTAAAGGGTTCTGTCACTATGATATTTCCTTTTCTCACTGATTTTGACATGCTTTATTTGAGTCGGGAGTCTATCAGAAACAACATATCCACCTTCACATGGTTAGAATAAGACTACATACACATCACCCTCACAAGGTGTGAATTACATTTGATATGTTATTGAACCACAATTTTATTATTCAAAATCTGAAAATAAAAATATGGCGGATAGCTTAGATAGCAGTGTACCAATAAATGGGAAAAAAATGTATACAATAAATTTATGAGAATTGTACAATTTTAAATTTGAAAAGTGAGAGTTTGAATTTTGAAAGAATCACATTGAAGAAAATTATGATTAACTAAGTTTAATTTTATAAATGATATTTCATTTTTTAGTCACAAACACCATATACTTAATAATTATTTCTATATTATAAAGAAAAATAAAGTTAAAACAGGAGTTCTCAGCCTTCCAAAAAAAAACTTTCCAAATCCTAAGTTTCTATATGCTTGGTTATAGAGAACGTGTAATTTCTTTCCTCTTTTTTTTTTTTTTATAAAAATTTCCATAAAATATACTACTACAAAAGTTTCCAAATATGTTTTTTTCTGTTATAGAAAACGTGTAGAAGTATAGAAAGTTTCCATAAAAAATTTACTGCCTCGCTGTATAAATTGGGAACTCTGTTTTCTTCTTTTGTACATACTGAGAAGAAAAAAAGAAGAAGAGAAATTGAGTATATAATGGAGAATTTGAAAGAGGGTTTCCGATTTAGTCCGACTGATGCAGAAGCTGTTACTTTCTTGTTAAGATTCATTGCTGGAAAATTGATGAATGATTCTGGATTCATCACTACTCATGTTGATACTTACAGTGAACAAGAACCATGGGATATTTACAGTCATGGAGTACCCTGCTGTAATGACGACAATGACTGTAGTCAGTATCGCTTCTTCATCACAAAGCTCAAGAAGAAAAGCAAGTCGAGATATAGTCGCGATGTGGGAAATAAGGGCAGTTGGAAACAGCAAGACAAAAGCAAACCTGTTCGAAAGAACGGAGGACCAGTGATTGGATACAAGAAGAGCATGACTTATATGAATAAAGGCTACAAACAGGATAATGGTCATTGGTTGATGAAGGAATACGCCCTCTCTGCGTATATTCTTGACAAATTTGACAAGGATTGCAGAGATTATGTTCTCTGTGCTATTAAGAAGAGAACTCGCACCAAAGGCACAATGAAGTTGATGAATGCTGTTCCTGAAGAGTGCACCAATTTGGAAGACCAAACCTCGGAGTCTGTGGAATCAACTAGCTATGACGAGGCATTACAAGCCCAATTAGAGTTGCTGAACAATATGCAGGATGTTACTAACATGGTCGTTGAGCCATTATCATCCCCAGATACTTTTGAATCCATGCCCATGCTAGATATTGATTTTGATATTTTACCTGACTTTGATTGTCTAGGAAGCATTACAGATTCATTATGTAGTTATTAATATTGTTGAACAAGCTGTATAATTGAATTTCTCTACTTTTATTATATAGGAGTGGAACACATGTTAAAGCATTACAGATTCATTATCAAAGTTGAAACATATTTTTGGATTTCCTAAATGCAATGCTATGTAGGAATTACGAGTTAATATCACGTATGGTCACTCAACTAATACTTTTTTTCACATAAAGTCACTCAACTTTCATTTATAACCTCAAAGTCACTCAATTATGATTTTTTCTCACAGAAAGTCACTCAACTAATAGTTCTTTTCACAGAAAGTCACTCAATTTTCTTTTATAACTTCAAAGTCACTTAACTATGAATATTTTACCTTTAGTTGAGTGACTTTCTGTGAGAAAAATCCATAGTTGAATGACTTTGGGGTTATAAATGAAAGTTGAGTGACTTTCTGTGAAAAGAAGTATAAGTTGAGTGACCATCTGAGATATTAACTCTAGGAATTACACAATTTCTAAAGCAATATTCGATCATTTTCTCCTATTACATTGGAATTACACCGGGTATGTTGTTGTTTTCATGCTAAAGTCAAAATTGTCAGAGGAGCGTATGTTTTCCATCCCTAACATGCACTCATACACTTGAAGAACAAACCTTCTCATCGTGAGAGAACTTGCACCAGCACCTTTTCCCTCTCCGTCTCTTCATCCTCTTCTTCTTTCTTTTTATAGTTGGTAACATGATCCACTCTGATTATTCTACCCAGGATCTGAGCACCGTTTAAGTTATCTACAAGTCAAATATAAAAAAAATCGAGTTATATAGCCAAAATATGTTCAACCATGTGACCTTATCTAAAAGCTTATAAGTCAAAGAAAGGACAAATCAAGCACTGGAAATTCTTTTCAAGGTTGAACCTAAAAGAATACGAGAAAGAGAGATAGAGACGGACCCACGGCAAGATTTGTACTCCTTTGATCCTCGTAAACAACAAAACCGAAACCCTTTGACTTGCCTGTACCTTTATCCCTAACAAGATTGACATCAACAACGTAACCTCCCCATACCTAATTAACATCAAAGACACTACGATTAGATGATGAAAACAAAGTGATCAAAAAATGAGAAATGCTCAAAGTATAAGATGACTTACTGAGATAAAACGGCGAGGAGATCACCTTCAGTGAGGTCAAAAGGAATGCCGCCAATGAATACATAAGCTGAGTCTTTGTATCTGGTATTCCAGGATGCCTGATCGGAGATTCCTAAGGATTCTTCTTTTGCATTAATATTCTGAATACGCCTCAATGGATTCATTGTAGTATTCCAATTCCTCAATACAGAAATTAGTTTATTTTGTAGATATTAGGAAATTAAATTGAAAAAAATAGAATAGATAAACATGTGAGCTGAGAAATTAAAACGCCAATTAATTGGAAACTCCTAATAGGACTACACTTTCAATCCTTTTCCAAATAGGATTATGCCATGGGACTTTGGCTGGAACAGTGTACTGATCCAGTATTAATATTTTTGGATTTTTCAAAATAGCTGGTGCAATGGCGATTCGTTGTTTTTGACCACCTGAAAGCTGGGTCCCCAACCATGGTATCACGAGAACAAAAAGTAAGCCTATGTATACTGGATATTTCAAGATGAATTATTTTCTAACCAGAAATAAACTTGTAAGCATTTGCCTATTAATTCTGCTTCAGTTGTATCTCCAGCTTCCTTCCCACACATTATATTGGCTCGGATTGTGTCGTTGAACATAATTGGTTCTTGGCTCATTTGATGCCTGTTGTATTTCAGTTGTTTTGATGATCCTCACAAATGCAAGGACCCGGTCCCTGGCAGGGTGCTCACGTCCAAGTTCAAAATGGTGTACAGCTGTAAAGTTGTCTTGTCAGGAGGTTGGTGAAGCAAGTCAGTGTACTTCGCCAATAGGAGCAGACGAGGTTGTTTGTCCATTGGTCAACAATTCTTCTTGATTGATATATTCAAAGGAATAAACAACTTAATCAATTCATTCATTCAAAGTGAGAGAGTGAGTCTTTCCAAAAACCAAGCTTCAAAATACAAGATACAACAAAGGACCTGATCAACTGAAGAAGTGTTATATGTGTGTGTTGTTGTTTTTGAATGCTTGTAATGTTCTAAACTTGTAGGATTCGTTTCACTCTTATAAGAAATGTTTCAAACCTTTGTGTGAGTGAGTGTGAGAACATTGTTAGGGTTAACTTTGTGTCTTACTGTTTGAAGTCTATCTTAATTAGTGATAGTTAATATAGTGGGCAATGGATGCATTGCTTTGTCTCAGTAAGTAATAGGTATATTACTTAGTGTGAGATTAAGAGTTTAGTCTCATTGGTGTAGTTGAAATCTGTATTCACTTTTGTTTGAAGATTAGTGAAGGCAGTTGAAAATCCTGTGTGACAGGTCGTGGTTTTACTCCCTTGAGCAAGGAGGTTTCCACGTAAAAACTCTTGTGCCTATTTTACTTTGAGTTATTTACTTTCTGCACATTAACTCTATCAAAGGACCTGGTCCTGCGATCACTAGTAGACGCGTACATTCCAACAATGCCTTAGCCATTTCAAATTGAAATTGTGAATGCATAATTTGACCCGAAGCAAAATTATAATTACTCGAGCCTCAGCTAGATCATCTTTTTTATTTTTCTTTCTTTCAACTAGTAGATCATCATAGGACTACTCAAGTGATACGTGAATTGCTCGAGCGGAATTTTTCTAACCAAATTGAAATCGTGAAACCGTTTGATTCTCTAAAAAAGAGATTCAGAGATTGATAAACCATTAAAAGTATTGACTTAATTAGTAAGATGTGTAACCTTAAAGAGAAGCTTGTAAGGCATCCATTATGACAGATAAAGAAAGAAGTGGAGCAATCTTTGCTACATAGTTCACAACTTCCATAAATATCACTCCTTCCAGCTGGTGAAAGTGAAAACCTCAAATGGTCACCAGATAAAGTACTAGAAGTAGATGTTTGTTTCAACATCCATTGCAATACAGCTCGACTTTCCAGAGCCCCTGTGTCGAAAACGAGTATGAACACAACAGACATGCTGATGATGATGATTCGAAGAAGAATGAATTTCCAGGATCCAATTAGTTAATCACTAGATTTACTGAACGCAAAATGGAATTTTGATGCTTGTCTAGATTGCGAACATGAAAATTGATTCTTCCGGACCTGAGATCAGCAGGGGCTTCATAGATACAAATTATGAAGGGCAGAGTAAGAAATGAGAAATTAAAAATTTCCTTAAAACCGGAGTTGTTAAAATCCATTCTAGAGATGTTGAGGAATGAGGAGTTAGAATTTTTATTGGGGCCATAATTCATGACATTGTGAACGAAATTGATCAAGAGACTGAATAGTGATTCGTCATCTAAAAATTTTGTTGAATTGTGCTTGATTCTTAACGGCTCCATTAAGAATTTCATATCTTTACTTCAACTTTTTTTGTATCGTATGAAGACGATTCGTATTCTTTATTTGTAACATTAAACGTAAAGAATCTAGGCTTAATTTCAATTTCTCATCCCACAAGCCACAAGAATGTGAGTGGTTCCGTGACAAGCTCCTACAACAACTCTGCCTAACGTTAATGTTTTACTTAACAAGAAATTAACCTTATGACGTTTCATTTATGTACTGTCAAACCTCTCTATAATAACATAATTATAAAATTGGAAATCTTGGATATTGGAATTAGTATTTCAAAAAATTTATGCCTTATATTCAGTCCTACTGATAGCAAATGTGTTCAATAGTACCTATTCAGGAACAAGTTCCTCTAATTATCTGAAGCATCAAAATTAAAAAAGCACTAGTACTCATGTATATTTTAGAATTGTTGGTTTTGGAGCATTTTAATATTATATAATTATAGTTAAGGTGCATATTCCATTTCCAGAACGTTAAGACTCTTTTCCTTGCTCTAGTCGAAGTTGAACCATATTCTTTCCTTTTCTTTTTTTTTTTTGGTATAAAAAATTCCAAAAAATATACTACAAAAGTTTCCATAAATGTTTTTTTTTCTGTTATAGAAAACGTGTAGAAGTATTTAAAAGTTACCATAAAAAATTTACATACAACTTTGCCTCTCTATATAAATTGGCAACTCTATTTTATTCTTTTGTGCGTTTTGAGAAGGAAAAAAAATTGAGTGTATAATGGAGAATTTGGAAGAGGGTTTCCGATTCAGTCCGACTGATGCAGAAGCTGTTACTTTCTTGTTGAGATTCATTGCTGGGAAATTCATGGATGATTCTGGATTCATCACTACTCATGTTGATACTTACAGTGAACAAGAACCATGGGATATTTACAGTCATGGAGTACCCTGCTGTAATGACGACAATGACTGTAGTCAGTATCGCTTCTTCATCACAAAGCTCAAGAAGAAAAGCGAGTCGAGATATAGTCGCAATGTGGGAAATAAGGGCAGTTGGAAACAGCAAGACAAAAGCAAACCTGTTCGAAAGAGCGGTGGACCAGTGATTGGATACAAGAAGAGCATGTGTTATAAGAATAAAGGCTATAAACACGAAGATGGTCACTGGTTGATGAAGGAGTACGACCTCTCTACGTATATTCTTGACAAATTTGACAAGGATTGCAGAGATATTGTTCTCTGTGCTATTAAGAAGAGAACTCGCACCAAAGCCACAATGATGTTGATGAATGAAGAGTGCATGAATTCGGAAGATCAAACCTAGGTCTGTGGAATCAACGGAAAATGTGTTGCACGTTTATCCTTATTATTGTTACATATAGTAACTTTTTATATTTAAAATTGTGTTATCTAATTGAAAATACTTAAATCAACAATATTACTTAATTTTGTTTGTTTGTCCTTGTGAACGTATTATTACTTCCTGTTATCTCTGCAGCAACAACAACAATTTGTAGTACAATTTGCTGAAAAGCTTCTTTTCTGGTTAATTGATTGAAATACCTTTAAATTTGATTAAAGTAAAATAAACTTGCTACTTCAACTATTCTAATTTTAAATTAACTCAAAAATAAATTAATGTGAGTCTCAATTCACTTTTACTTTTATCTGGAAGAAATTACGATGTATTTTTAAAGAAAATTATTTTTTCTTGAGAAAGACTCCTAAAGAATGATGATCAAAAGTTTTGAATTGAAAAGAGTCCTACATAGGGTTTCTATAAGGGATAATAAAGTAATTATTTTGGTTAAAATAAAAAAGTTGTTTAAGTGAAAAAAAACCCAAAAAGTTGAAGACCAATTTACAATTTTTAGCTTATTTTGGCTTTAAAATATCCAACTTAAAAGTATTTTAAATGTTAAGCAAATACGGGAATAGGGTCTGAAAAATATTTTCACTTTGATCGAAATTGTTGTTACGATATCAAACTTTAATGAAGATCTATTATCTCCCCAGACTATTTAATACCGTATTTTAAACATATATATTTGCCCAACTGGTCAAGTGCATGAAAACACGACGCATAGGCGCATAGGGCACCAAATAATCTTTTTTAGGCCAATCATTAAATGCCATGTATCAATACATTAATTAAACTATATCTATTTCATTTTACCTCTAATTCTAATTCATTTTAAACCCTTTCTCTTCGGCTAGAATACAAATCCGGAAGACCACCATTGAAGGCCAGGTAAGCGATTCCGGCGTCTGGTTCGCTGATGGGTGAAGCCATTGAACTCGGAGCTCGCTGCTTCGGAGTTGTCAAGGTTGAGACAAAACACCTATAAAGCAAGACAAAATCGTAAAGGGGAGAGAGGAAAGGGAACTGGTTCGCCTCTGGCTAGTTGTGGTGGTTTGAAATCGGTCGAGCTCCAATTCATCGGAGCTACAAGCTCCTCACCGGAGCAGCGACGCAAGCTGTTGTTGGCAGCTTGTTTGGTGTCTGGCAGAGGCCGGTTATTGGTGGTGATGGTGGCTATTTCATGATCTGTTAGAAGCGTTGGAGGAGGTCGTTTGGTCGCTGTTTTTAGGCGAGTTTGGTAGTTGTTTTCAGGCGAATTTGGTGATTGTTTTCGATAGGGTTTTGGATCGTCTTTGGCTGTGTTGTTGGTCGACTTTGTTGGCTGTTTCAGCTACTGTTTGATGGCTATTTCAGCTGCTATTTGGACTCAGCGAAAAGGGAAGAGGAAGCACGGCTTGGGCACGAAATATGTTTATTAAAGGGAACAAAATGACTAATTTAATGAATTAAAATGCGCGCGTGTGACACACTCAACTAACATAGATTGAGTATGGGCAAATATATATGTTTAAAATACGGTGTTAAATAGTCTGGGGTAATAGATCTTCATTAAAGTTTGATATCGTAACAATAATTTCGACCAAAGTAATGTTCAAAAGTAGGTTTGATTAGATTTTAAGTCCATCTAAAATATCTTTTAAAGACCTTATTTATTTGCACTTAAGTCTGAATTGGAAGTTCGTTGAGTACATTCTTTTTTTTATATTTTAAATCTTCTAATAAATTTAGTCAGATCTGGGATAGAGTCTTAAGACCATTCAAACTCATTTAAAAACATTAATTTATATAGAAAAAAATATATTGGAATCCGTTTCATAAAATCAGTACTACTCTTCCTCTTTTTCTTCGTAAAATTACCACCCACGTTTCCTCTTTTTCTCCATAAAATCAATTTCTACTCTTCCTCTCAAAATATCACCGGGCACCGGCTGCTAGTGCGGTTTATCGGGCGGATAATTTTGCTTAATGGTTTGACTTTATCGGATAAGGATTTTTAAATTTATTAATCTGCTAGCCAACCAATAAATTTACTAATTGCTAGCTAATCAATAAGGTATTGGTTGGTTCAATAACGGATTAGTGTTGGACAAAATGATAATCACACCCAGAATAATGTCCAAACTAAATAGCAATAGGAAGAGAGTAACAACGACACCAAATACTAAAATGGGGTAAATATGATATCCAAATAAGTAATACAATAATATTGATGAAAACTTGGTAGTGTCAAAAGACTACTACTCTTTTATAAGAAACAACATTCTTTTATTTCTTACAACTCACAATAATATTACTCCACACTATTTTCACAAACTAAGAAATAGCGTGTGGATTACTCTCTCTACTCTCTATTGCTTCTCTATTTTGGTGTGTCTTCAAGTGTTCAATTACACCTCTATTTATAGAGTTTTGAACCTTTTGATTACATCATTAGTGACATAAATGTGGTAGTCAATTTCCACAAAATTTGGCTACCAAAACTCTACTGAACTTTGACTACCAAAACTCTACCAAACTTCCACAAATGTGGCTGTCAACTTTCACATTTGTGGCTTGCCAATTTTCACATTTGTGGTAAGTAATTTCAACAAATGTGGCTGTCAAATTAGTTGTTGTTTTATTCCCACAAATCTGTCCCTTAATTTTGATTTTTCTTCTTTACTCCAAGGCTTGATGTCAATCTCTGAAAATCTTCAAACTTGAAAGGCTTTGTAAAGATATCCGCAACTTGATCATGAGATTTCACATACTGGAGTTCTACCTCTTTCTTTGCAATGCATTCTCGGATAAGTGATACCTTGTGTTTATGTGCTTGCTCCGATCATGATACACTGAATTCTTTGTAAGTGCTTGCGCGGATTTGTTATTAACAAAAATCATTGTGGCTTCAATTTGTGGCAAATTGAGTTCCTTCAACATTCTCCTCAACCATATAGTATGACATGTACACGATGTCGCTGCCACGTATTGATTTTCACAAGTCGAGAGAGTAACAATTGATTGTTTCTTTAAACTCCAAGAAATAACACAATCACTTAAGAAAAACACAAAACCAGATGTGCTTTCTCTATCATCAATATCTCCCGCATAATTACTATCATAATATCCCACAAGATTAAAATCATCAGAAGAAGAATAAAATAGTCCAAGGTCGATCGTACCTTTTAGGTAACGAAGAATTCTTTTAGCGACTTTCAAGTGAGTGGAGGTAGGAGCTTCCATGAAGCGACTTACTACACCAACCGCAAAGAGTATATCTGGTCTCGTACATGTCAAGTACCTTAGACTTCCTACGAGACTTTTGAACAAAGTGAAATCCACTTTTTCTCCATTGTCAAACTTTGACAATTTTATTCCACTTTCAATTGGGGTGTTCACAGGGTTGCAATCAAACATGTTGAACTTCTTCAAAATCTCCTTTGTATATCTTTCTTGAGATATGAAGATGCCTTCCTCCATTTGCTTCACTTCTAGGCCCAAGTAATATGACATGAGCCCTATGTCCGTCATCTCAAACTCAAAGGACATAGCTTTCTTGAAAGCTTCAAATAAAACTGGATTGTTACCCGTTAGAATGAGATCATCAACATAAAGACAAACAAGCAGAATATCTCTATTAGTATGAATTTTAATGTAAAGAGCATATTCATGGAGATAACGAGTAAATCCATTGTCTTGAAAGTATTTGTCAATGCGACTATTCCAAGCTCGTGGAGCTTGCTTCAACCCATATAAGGCTTTCTTCAACCTCAACACCTTATTTTTATGATTTTTAACCACAAAACCCAATGGTTGCTCAACATAGACTTCTTCTTCAAGATATCTATTTAAGAATGCTGATTTGACATCTAGTTGATGGATCTTTCACTTCATTTGCGCCGCCAAAGAGATTAATAGACGAATTGTCTCCATATGGGCAACAGGCACATAGACTTCCTCATAGTCGATGCCATGCCTTTGTTTGTAGCCTTTAGCCACAAGTATTGCCTTGTATCTCTCTACCTCTCCATGGGCATTTTCTTCACCTTGTATATCTATTTGACTCCAATTGCTTGATGATCCTTGGGAAGAGTTGTTAACTGCCAAGTGTTCTTCTCCTCCATGGATTGTCTCTCCTCCTCCATGGCTTGTCTCCACCTTTTTGTCAGTAACAACTTCATCAAAATTCATTGGTTCACTATCGGCAAAGAGACAACACAAAAAATCAAAATTAGTAATTTCTTCTATGTTATTATAGAGTGCTTGGATGCTCATCGTCCTATGTGGTCTTTCACTTGAACTCTCTTGAGTAGATGGAGATGCAACATTTGCTGGTGAAGGAGGTGGGGTTGCATCCTGTGCAGGTGCCATCGTCTCTTATTCTTCTTCATCTCCAAAGTATGGAAGAAAATCATATGTTCTTTCTTTCGGAGCCTCACAATTCCATGATGTTTCTTCATCAAATTCAACATCACGACTCACCACCACCTTGTTATTGCTTGGATTGTACAATTTGTAGCCTTTTGAACTCGCATCATAGCCAACAAACACATACTTGACACTACGATCGTCAAGTTTAGCTCTCCCTTGATGTGGAACATGAGCTTATTCTATGCTCCCAAAGATTCTCAAGTGCTTGACACTTGGTTTTATTTCGCTCCATGCTTCTTGAGGCGTTTGATCTAGTACATTTTTTGTTAGAGACCTGGTGCTCAAATAAACTGCACAAGAAACAGCCTCGGCCCAAAATTCTTTTGGTAGATGTTTAGCTTTCAACATACAACTAGCCATATTAAGAATTGTTCTGTTCTTTATTTCTGCAACTCTATTTTGTTTGGGAGAGTAAGGTACCGTTAGAGGGCGACGAATTCCATGAGATTGACAAAAGTCATTAAATTCTTTTGAAGTGAATTTGCCTCCTCTATCAAACTTTAATGCTTTTATTTCATAGCCACTTTCTTTTTCTACAAGTGCTTTGAAATTTTTAAAGGCAACAAAAACTTCAGATTTTTGCTTCAAAAAGTATATCCAAGTCTTTCTATTGAAATCATCAATAAAGAGCAAGAAATATTTTCTTTTACCCAAAGAAGGTGGATCGATTAGACCACACACATCGGTGTGTACAAGTTAAAGTGGCTTACTTGTTCTTGATGTAGTCTCCTTTGGAAAACTCCTCCATGCAAGTTTTCCAAGAAGACAAGCTTCACACAACTGATTTGGATGGTTGATTGACGGAATCCCATCAACCATGTTCTTGCCTCCCATTGATTTGAGTGCTTCAAAGTTCAAGTGCCCAAATCTCATATGCCAACACCATGAGTCATCTTGCCCATTAGCCTTCAAACACTTTGCATCGATGGTTTTAAGATTCTAAGGGAACAATCTATTTTTTTCCATATGAAATTTAGCAATTAAGTTGTTACTTGAATCTCTAATCCAAAGATGCAATTTTTCATATGAATATCATATCCCTTTTTAAGAAGTTGACCCAAACTCAAAATATTACTTTTCAATTTTGTCACATAATAAACAATGTTAATCAATTTATGGCCACCACTTTACAAGATATCAAAATCGTACCTATCCCTTCAATTTAGATCTTTGAGGTATCTCGAAAAGACACATTACCTTTCACCGCCTTCTTTATCTCCACAAACTTATCTTTGTGGCCACACATATGATTGCTTGCTCCATTGTCAAGATACCATAAACTGCAATCATATGTATCTTCTTTGAGTGCTAATAATAACGTTGACTCATCTTCATCTTTGTTGTTGTCAACAAGATTAACTATCTCTTCAACATTACTACGACATTCCCAAGAGTAATGTCTAATTTTATGACAGTTATAACACTCAATTTTAGATTTGTCATGCCTCATTTCATTTGTACTTTGATAGGCTCCACGTCATCTTCCTTCTCGTTGACCACGACCACGACCTCTGAATGACTGGTGACTCTTATCTTCATTGTTGAGTTTATTGGTATAACTTCTTCCTCTTCCACGACCTCCACGACCTCGCCATTGTCCATTTCCTTTATAACTTTTCTCACCTTCAAATCCTTTGAAAGATGCATGAGTTTTAAGAAGTTGCTCTAGTGGCTCTTCTTTTCTCCTTTTCATTTTCTCTTCGTGGGCTAGTAAAGAACCTTCCAATTGTTCTATCGTCATAGAGTCTAAATCTTTAGACTCCTCAATAGCACACACCACATAATTAAATTTAGGTGTTAAAGAACGAAAGATCTTTTCTACCGTACGCACATTATCTACTTCCTCCCCGTATCTACTTAGTTGATTTACAATAGCTATCAATCTTGAACATAAATCTGAAATGGATTCAGATTCTTTCATTTTTAAAACTTCAAAGTCAGCCCTTAAAGTTTGAAGTTTTATCTTCTTTACTTTATCAACTCCTTGGAGAGAATTTTGTAAAATCTCCCAAGCTTCTTTTAAGATGGTGGCATCAGCCACCTTCTCAAACATACCATCATCCAAACATTGATAGATAAGAGTGAGGGCCTGTTGATCTTTCTTTCTTGTCTTTGAAAAGACCTCCTTTTCATTAGAGGACAAAGTTTCCACATTAATGGGTTTTGTATACCATTTGTCTACAATATCCCAAACATCTTGAGAGCTAAGAATGGCTTTCATTCGTAGACACCATCTTTCATATTTTTCTCTTGTGAGACGGGGATACTGAAATGACAACGAACAATTATTTGTCATGGCTCTGATACCACGTTGTTGGAAAAAATGATAATTACACCCAGGTTAATGTCCAAACTAAATAGCAATAGGAAGAGAGTAACAACGACACCAAATACTAAAATGGGGTAAATATGATACCCAAATAAGTAATACAATAATATTGATGAAAACTTGGTAGTGTCAAAAGACTACTGTTCTTTTATAAGAAACAACACTCTTTTATTTCTTACAACTCACAATAATATTACTCCACACTATTTTCTCACAAACTAAGAAATAGCTTGTGGATTACTCTCTCTACTCTCTATTGCTTCTCTATTTTGGTGTGTCTTCAAGTGTTCAATTACACCTCTATTCATAGAGTTTTGAACCTCTTGATTACATCATTAGTGACATAAATGTGGTAGCCAATTTCCACAAAGTTTGGCTACCTTGGCTACCAAACTCTACCAAACTTTGACTACCAAAACTCTACCAAACTTCCACAAATGTGGTTGCCAACTTTCACGCTTGTGGCTTGCCAATTTTCACATTTGTGGTAAGTAATTTTAACAAATATGGCTGCCAAAATAGTTGTTGTTTTATTCCCACAATTAGCAATTATCGAGCGGTTTTTCGACGGTATATCGGCTAACCTCTACCTTTTTTATTCCCATGAATGCATCTTAATAAAAGACTTATTTTCACTATTTTAAATGCAGTTAAATTATAAAATTCTTCTATATTACAAAAAATATAGATTAATAGTTATATAATAGTTAATACAACATAGAAGTAAATGTTGGGTTTTTAAAAGGTGTGAATGGAAAATGAAAAGTTGCGACTTTTACGAAGAGTTGTGACTTTGATGAAAAGTTGCGACTTTTATGAAAAGTTGCGACTTTTATGAAAAGTTGTGACTTTTATGAAATGTTGTGACTTTTATGAAAGGTGGTGACCTTTCCGAAAGATTGTGACTTTTCCAAAGGTTTGTGACCTTTCCGGTAAGGCACAATAAGAACCTTTTCACACTACCCTTTGTTTTCTATAAATTGAGGGATTTCCTCTCATTTTAAATACGATTTTCTGAACTTCTTCTTCTACTACTAAATCTAGTATTCTAAGTGTACTTTACTGCCGTTGAGTGGCTCGCTGACACCAGCATTTTGGGTATCAATACACTGGTGATTGAGATCATTCTATCCTGGGAGGATATGTTCCAAATCAAACCTCGGATACTAGAGGGGAATAATTTCCTTAAGGGGATACTGTGCATTCAGTGGACTTGATCTTCTTTCTGTTTTTCCAGATTCTGGTATGTGTTACAGATTTTAGATTTGTGAATTAATTTATGTTCTTCTGTTCTTAACTGGTTCATTAAACTTTGGTAACTTCGTGTTTCTTTTGTTGGAATCAGTAAGATTCTTTAAACACAGATTGACAACAATTCTTCTTTAAGAAAAAAAAATATTTTGTATATTTTTTCTAATCTGTTTTTAATTCTAGTTTCTCTACAAGTTTTAATTTTCTAGTTGTGAAAATGTTCTTAAACTTTGTTGTGTCTTACCAAGTTCTTCAAAGTTTTATTCTAAGTATCTTAGGAATACAAGACGAACAACAGTAAATAGGTTTTTCAGTTTTAATGAAATTTCGAGTATGTTAAGTTTTATTTATTATTATTTTTCAACAAAAAAATAGATTTTTAACAGGTCATCTAATAATAATTTTTATGTTGATGAAAATAATTGTTATATGAGATATAAATGGTTCAAAAAGTAATGATAGGAAACATAAATTTTATATACATATTAAATAAATAGTTAGTACATATAAATGTATTTATTTTCTTACAAAATATCAATTTGTGAGTCAATTTTTATATGTGAAAAATTCTAAATTATGCTTTTTGGATAATTTGGGATTTCATCCCTGATATGAAATCAACATGAAATCCTATGTCTAAATGTTGATTTCATGTCGCAATTTAAAAGTTATATGTCCAAATGTCTACTTAATGTATGGAATTGAGAAGTTGGTTTACACTAAAATGGTGTTGACACTATATAGTGTAAAATTTGATGTTATGGATTAGAGATGCTAGAGAGAAATATAACTCTTTTCTTGTCTCTCCTTCTTCATCACTGCTTCACCGTCACCTTAAAACATCCAACAAATTCCCTGTATCTTTTGGTAATTGCAATATATGTTGTTGAGGTTCATGTATATTCAAAAACTTTGGTAATAGGATAAATCTTTTTTTTTTTTTTTTTGCTTTTCCATTGAAATGTTGCTGATGAAGTTGCTATAAAACTGGCATAAGTAGTTTTCGTATTTTGAAATTATTTAACTGGAGTGTTGACAAAACATGTTTATCTCATTACAGATGGGTGTCCTTAATTATGTTTTAAATTTTAAATGAATTAATTAATTTCTAATTTTAATTTTCAAGGGTACGTGAGATGTGGAAGTCCTGGGATTTTTTTTGTGAGAGATTTTAATACGGATACTCCATAATTATTTTTTCATTTTTGAATTGAAACACTTATTAACAAAATAATGATTGCCGTTTACAATAGGTGGAAAAAATTTATCTTTTCTTGATTTGTTAAAATGGACAAGTAAAAGGGACCGGTAAAAAGAAAAATTTCCAAAATATTAATTTTGCTATTTTTATTTTTTTTGTTGTTGTTACTAACTTTACTATTCAGTAACTTCTAATTATAATTTTTTAAAATAATTAAATATATGTCAGACCTCTTTTAAGATTAAGATGTTAATGCACATTTGAAAATTAAGATGTTTTTTTTTAGATTTGAACATCGAATGATTAAGATCATTTTTTCTCAATATCTGAATGTATGTTATTTTATTTAGTTTCAAAATATTAATAAACATAATAAAAAAGAATTTTCAACGTCAATGACAGAAAAAGAAGAAATTGATTAAATTTTAAATCTATTTATTTTTTAATCCCCAAATATCCAATCGTCCATTCTCATTAGCAAAGCCTTCATAAACTCGAATATAAGGTTCCCAATTATTTAATCCCCAGATGATGAATGAGCAAGAAAAGAGTCTGAATGAAATTCAGTCTTTGTTAAGGATTTGAGTGATTCAGATTTATTTAGAGGTATTAAGTGGCTAGATCTTAATTAAAATGATATTCAGATCGGATCTCCATTAAAAGCAAACAAATGAGTTCTCAGTCAATAAAATTTCTGATCAAGATAAACTCAACTCACTTTCAAATTCGAAATTTTAAAACAAAAAGCACAAAAAACGTTAAAACACAGCTTTAAATTTTAAAATATATAAACAATTATTATTCTATTAGTTTTTATTTTCAAATAAAGGTAAATATTCAAATTTTGAATAATGTATAAGCTAAATTATAAAATAAAATGAAAATAGAAGTAGTAAATATAAAATGTTTTTAGAAATGAAGAATGCAATAAAAAATTCACATTAATTTTAAATTGATTTTTTTTTGTGTTTGCATTTTTTTATTTTTAAATTTTAAATTAATTTTAATATTCATAAATTATGTCTTTTTTTATACTGACGTGTGACACTTTTTTTCTCTCCTATTGTATATAGATAGATAGATAGATATAGATATATAGATATTTTAGAACTTTAAATTAAACCACTCAAATCTTCAAATAAATAAATAAAGTTCTTACAACAATATCCAAGGTAATAAATGACAAACAAATGGTTAATATCTTATCAACTAGAATTTATTCTTACTTTTAAAAATAATATGAAGTTAAACACTTAATGTCTTTCAATATTACTATGTTATGTGACCAAATAAAATACTACTATGTTATTCAAATACTATGAGTTAAAATTAAAACTATATTTGAATAATTATATTAGTGTGCGGGATAAGTTGAATTAATAGATTAATTTATGTTAAATTTAAATTATCATTTTCGAATTTCTCAAGAAGTATCCTAGATAGCTCGTCAACCAATGCCCATTTTTTCGATTATTGGCCATTCCAACCCACATTAACACTTGAATATCCTAGAAGATTGTTCACTCCAATTAGATCCTGCTTCAATTAACTAATTAGCATCAATGGTTGAAAATCACTTTGTTCAACATTTTGGATAATTATCCTGTTCAAATTCAACTTAAAAAACTAGTGATTTCCCCAAAGTTAGGATTTGACTCTAATCTTGTGGGTTCTTTCCAAAAACATTTTTAATGGTTGATTTATGATGGATTATGATTGAATTGATGGATTATTGTTGATTTATGATGGATTATTGTTGATTTATGATGAATTTCCCCAAGAACCCATGAAACCCCATATTTCAAATTTTATGCCTTTGTGATGTGGGTGACTTGATGAAGGAAGAATACCATGAGATTGTGCTTGTAGTAATTTAGTTAATTGAATCATGTTATTATCCATATCTAATGTTGTAAATCTAGATGTATTAGATGGAATGTAATCCTTGACCCAAGAAGGTAAAACATGAGAATTTTACATGATTGTGAACTCATTGTATATGCTTTATGAACATGATTATAATCTAATTGTTGTGTTGATGGAAAGGTCATTCTCATAAACACATAATGAACATGATGTGAAAGTTCTTCTCACAATATTCAAAATGTAGTTCTAATACTTACTCTATTGATAGTTTTTGCATTACTTGGACTAAATTGAAAGCCTTCTTTCTGATTATCCCCCAAGAACCCATGAAACCCCATATTTCAAAATTTATGCCTTTGTGATGTGGGTGACTTGATGAAGGAAGAATACCATGAGATTGTGCTTGTAGTAATTTAGTTAATTGAATCATGTTATTATCCATATCTAATGTTGTAAATCTAGATGTATTGGATGGAATGTAATCCTTGACCCAAGAAGGGTAAAACATGAGAATTTTACATGATTGTGAATTCATTGTATATGCTTTATGAACATGATTATAATCTAATTGTTGTGTTGATGGAAAGGTCATTCTCATAAACACATAATGAACATGATGTGAAAGTTCTTCTCACAATATTCAAAATGTAGTTCTAATACTTACTCTATTGATAGTTTTTGCATTACTTGGACTAAATTGAAAGACCTTCTTTCTGATTATCCATTTCATCTATTTCTTTTTTTGTCTTCTCAAACTGTGTTAGCAATTTATAAAGAAAGGCACCGTTGTTAACTTTGGAAACATTTTATACATTTACATGTTTTCAATAGGCAGAAAAACATATATGTAAACTTAGTACTCCATATTTTATTGGAGCCTTTTTTTTATACCAAAAAAACAAGGAAAGAGTTGTAACACCGCTGATTGAATTAACTTTGTATATGGGAACTTTTTTTTTTGAACGTTTAGAACTCCACATTCAACTTTATCTTTCTTTATATATAAAATAATTTCTTTGTGAAAAAAGAAAATTAATTATTATTTAGAAAATAAAACATATTTAATCATAATTTTCTTCAATATGGTCCAATAAATTAACAACTTATATTTTATTTTTTTAGATTAGTAGACTTAATTGATTACCATATTGTATTAAATTTCAAGAATGTAACAAAATATATATAATTTAACTATTTCATTCATAATATTTGTCATCTAAAATCCAAATAAAATGAACTAGTAGGACGAAACAAGCATTTGACTAAATTGGAAACGACGAATCACACTCTGAAAGGAGGTTCCCTCCCAATAGATGTCAGGAGGGAGCAAGGCGTGATTGCTCTGTCATCCTCTTCTCTCGACCGGATGGGCCTATGTCACTAGAACAGGTGAAAATTAAACTTTAATTTTATCTTATATAATTTTATATCGTAATTATATCTCACATAATCAAATGTATATATATGTCACACTTCATCTTAACTATTGTAATGGACAAGATGAAATTAAATATAGCAAAAATAAAAATCGAGGGTCAAATGATGCAAACATTTTGCCTAAGTGTGTGCACGGCCTGTAGAGCATTTCTAGCTTTGAGCTATTGATATTGTTCATCATCAAGGAAGCTAAAACACATATCTTCAAGCTATACTCTCCTTGATCATGAAGGTGAGACACTTGAAGCTCATATTTGTTATTGATCAAGGCTTTAAGGGTGTAAAATATTTTTCAAAAATATTTCTTTCATACCAAACACATTTAGCTTTTTAAATTTTGTTGGACATAAAAACATAAGTCGAAATCTGATGTTAAAATATTATGAAACTAAAACTTTAGAAAGTTACAAAAATATTTATAAATTATACTTGTATAAATAATTTGAAAAGTATATATATACTAAAAGTGGGAAGCTCCAACTTTTAAAGTTAGATTATAATTTTATCCCTGTTATTATAAATCTAATTAATTAAATATTTAATAATTATATTTTAATTATTTTTTGGATTGTAAGTCATTTATTAATAAGACAATCAAAAGATCATTAATTAAACAGAGAGGGGCCTAAAATGCCCCTCAAGTATTTGAATTGGTACAAAATTACCCTCTATCCACCTATCGGCTCTAAAATACCCCTGACGTCCACCTTTCGGCTGAAAAATACCCTTATGTCTAACGGATCATACTCATTAGGTGGATGGAGGGTAATATTGTACCAAATCTCATAGTTTAAGGGCATTTTAGGCCCTTTCCGTTAAAATAATGTGAAATTAGTTAATATATAAGCTCACATGATTGACTTGATTTTGAATTTCATATTAAATTTAAAATTATAAAAAGGTTAGACATCTACTCTCTACACTCCTCCCTCCCCGATCCTTCACTTCCTATCTCTTCCAAAAAAAATTCTATTTGAATTTGTCCGCCATTTTTAAAAAAAAAAAAAATTATGACAAACAAGAGAGAGAAAAAGGAGTAAAATAACAATGCATTCATATAGAAATAATTAGTTCAATAAAAGATGACTTAATTAAGCAAATATGTACAAATATTATATTTTTCTTTTGTGTGTACCCAAAATTAAAAATAAAAGAATAAAAATAATCATTTCTCTTATCCCCGTCCTCATCCCATCATGACAATAATACTAATTAAAAGAATATAAATATGTGAGTTCATTTCAAGTTTGAATCTTGGATATCCTAATTAAGAATAAGAGATTAAAAGAAAAGAATAAAAGAGAAATTTAACAAGACATTTGGATAATTGAGAGAAAATTTTATATTAATGAAAATAATAATTTTTTTAGATGGACAATTAGTCGGGGTAAGTATGGATTTTAGTTGGATCCCCATTTATGAGTTGGGTTACGTTATAATAAATAGGGGTTGATTTAAAATTAGTCAATAGGAAAATATCATGAAATTAATTATTTTTTCAATATTATTTTCAAGTGTATCGGCTCAAAATATGAATCATAAGTGGTTTTATAGAAAAAAAAATGATGTTTTAAAAATATCATTTTTATTACTTATTTGAGAAGGATTTAAATTTGGACCAATCACATTAAGCAATATAATAAATAAATATTTAATAATTTTACTTTGAGGGAGCTATTAAAAATAAGGGCAAATATGAGTCAAAGGATTAACATCGAGGGTATTTTTGAGCCGAAAGGTGGAGTTCAGGGGTATTTTAGGGCCGATAGGTGGATGGAGGGTAGTTTTGTACCAATTCAAATACTTGAGGGGCATTTTCGATCCTTCTCCGTTAATTAAATTATATAATGAATTAGCCAAAAGAAAGTGAAGTAACATGTGTACCTTTTTCCTAGTATTGAAATTAGAGATTCAACTTGTTAGCACTAATTGGGAATTAAGTGTTTATAATGTTTACTTATCCTCTTTGTAACGGTGAAGAACCTAAATATTTTTTTATGACAATTACTGATATTTAATAGCTACAATCAAAAAGTGAAAAATAAGCTTGAAATCTGTATGAGAAAAGAGCAAGAGATACATGTATATGATTCTGAGAGTAGAGCAAGAGTCATGTTTTGTTGAAATAGTTATATAAGGAGACCATGTAGTATTGCAATTTGCAACTTAAGGGACTCACAAGGATTAAAGCACGATCACAACAATGTGCTATTAGATTTTTCAAGACCACACTAAGGTGAGTTCTCTTAATTCTCAGTTAGAGATTAGTTCTTTC
Organism: Solanum acaule; assembly: GCA_036250505.1. NCBI lineage: Eukaryota > Viridiplantae > Streptophyta > Magnoliopsida > Solanales > Solanaceae > Solanum > Solanum acaule. The sequence continues at coordinate 2,756 of JAJOOR010001592.1, read as the reverse complement.
TTCATCGAGTTGCTTCTTTAATTTTGTAGTAGAGAAAATTTGTTGCTTCTTGTAATTCCTTATATTTGTGTAGTAGACTAGCAGAGAATATTTGTGTAAATTTTGTAGTAGAGAAATATTTGTGTAAATTTTCTTTTAATTTTTTCTCAAGTGATATACCTATCGATTCACTATTTTGTGATACAAACTTAAAGTAAAAATAGAGATTCATGTCCAACACACGTTCACATGAATTAGTATAAATATAATTGGATCTGTTTGATATCTTGATTTTATTTTCTTTAGTAAAATCAAATCAAACCTTTAATGGTACACGACTTTTTTTCTCACTATCAAATCAAATCACTTTTTTTTTTATCTAGTTTGATTTGTCAATTTTATTTAAACGGTAAGATTAAATGCTTTAATACATAATATCAGGATCTTGAACACGATAATCTTACATGGAGATCGATAGAGGCACATACCTGATGCGGAAGACATCATCATAGAGAAAAGCGGAAGTGTTAGTCGTAAATTGGTTTCTACCTCCTTGCCCTAGCCTTACGTTACCACAACCGTCAGCGCTAAAATTATTGTAGAGAATATGTGAAAACCCTAATGGATGGAGGGAGGACCAATTTATAGAGGTTATGATTTAATCTGGTACGTCCATCAAGTAACCAATGTACGGACGAGATCTATTATTTATGGTATTACTTGGACTACAAGTAAACTTGGGTCATAAGTAAAAAATAATTATTAATAATTCTTATATTCTCCCACTTGGCCCAATGACCATATAACATTATTAATATTTAATAAACATTAGTTTGCGCATACAATAAATCTCTTCTATAATGTCCATCATACATACCACAATATAACAAACTACTAATGCGAGTTATGGCGGTTGTACATAAATTTTAAGCTACATACTTCCTTCCATATACTACTACATTAGAAACTCATCATACTAGGTTCATAAACTATAAAACATATAACATTATGGTCCACAATAATGTCTCATAGAGACTTATCTTGTGATATCTCAAAACAATAATGTATACACCATTATGAGAAACAAGAAATTCATTAATGTATATCAGAAACACATAATTGAGCTCAGAGTGTAAGAACATCATAAATGTATCAATCATAAGTATAACCAAGACCCATTCTTTGAACATGTTCTTTAAATGTCTTTGGTTGTAAGCCTTTTGTTAACGGATCCACAATCATGAGATTAGTTCTAATATTGTCAAGTAACACTCTTTGTTTCTAAACTTCTTCCTTGACACTAAAGTATTTTAATTCCATATGTTTGACACCTTTGGAGTACTTATCATTCTTGTAGAAGAATATTGCTACAGTATTATCACAATAAATTTTCAGCGGCTTGGTAATGGTGTCGACAACCCCAAGTCCTGAAATGAAGTTTCGCAGCCATAATGCATGAATTGTGGCTTCATAATATGCCACAAACTTTCTTTGCAGTTTTTTCGGTGATCAATTCCAATATTATTTTGATATCTTTCTAGCATTTCGACCTTGTGCAAGTTTGAACATACATCAAACTTCCAACAATAGAAGATAAGGAATTGTTTCCATTTTTTTTTGTTCTACATCATTCTTTGGGAATTGCATGAGATTAAATTTGTCCTTTTTTTAATAGGAACTATTATTGCTGAACAATTGTTCATGTTAAATCTCTCTAGAACTCTTTCGATATAGCCTTTTGAGACAGTATCAATAATCCTTGTGATCTAGCACGAAATATTTCTATCCCTATCACATAGGATGTCTCACCCATATCTTTCATTTCAAAGTTCATAGAGAGAAAATCTTTCGTCTCACGCAATATTAGCAGCAAGTAAAATTTCATCAACATACATGACTAAAAATATAAACTTACTCCCACTGATCTTTTGGTATAGACACCGATCAACGGTAATCTCCTTAAATCTAAAAGATGTTATTGTATCATTAAACTTAATATACCATTGTCGTGGGGCTTGTTTGAGTCCATATATTGACTTCTTTAGCTTACACACCATTTGATCTTTTCCTTTAATTTTGAAACCCTCTGGTTGATCCATATAAACATCCTCCCCGAGGTCTTCATAAAGAAAGACAATTTTCACATCAATTTGATGTAACTCTAAATTATAATGAGCTATCAAATCCAAAACAATTCTTAATGAGTCTTTCTTTGAGACCGGTGAAAAGGTCTCTTTATAATCAATGCCCTCCTTTTTTAAGTGTATCTCTTGGCAACAAGTTTGGCTTTATATCGTTCAATATTACTATTAGAATCGCGTTTGGTCTTGAAGCCCCATCTACACCCGATTCTTTTAGAACTTTATGGTAATTGAACAAGATCTCAGACTTTGTTGTCTTCCATGGATTTTAACTCTTCATTTATGGCATCAATCCATTTATCAAACTCAGTGCTTTCTATGGCCTGTGAAAATAAAACCGAATCTTTATTAATTCTAATGTCAAAATCTGACACTTGCAAATAAATCACATAATCATCTAAAATGACTGATTTTCTTAATAACATTGTTTGTGGTTCATTTGCGTCAGATACTTGTGAGTTAGTTCCTTCTTGAAGTGTTTCACCCAAATGTTGTTGATACGCTCAAATTACACCTCCCTAAAGAAGTATAAGCGATCGTTATCAAGTAAAGAACCCAACTTGTAGGTTGGGGTCGATCCCACGAGGAAAATGGTTTAGACTTTACTTTAACCAACAATTATATTCAGTTAGCCAA
>JAJOOR010001590.1:52500-55332 GCA_036250505.1 Solanum acaule | reverse complement strand
CATGTTAATAACTAATTCATGATGATCTGCTGTAATTCTAGAAACCCTAGGTCTGTTCATAATCATGGAATCAAGAATCTGACTGAATTCTAGGGACCTAATGGGTGAAATGAACCCACTAGTGAAATCCCACATACCTGGTGACGAATTCCACAGAGAAATCTTTCAATTTTGGGGCTGGAACTGAAGGAACCTTGCTGCGTTCTTGAACTAGGGTTCTTGACCTTTTTCTCCTCTCTTGCTTCTAATTTTCTAAGTTTGATTAATGATTTTGACTTAGGTAAGTTCTAGTTATGTTTCTAGGCTAAAACTGATTAAAACCTCATGATTTAGGGTCTAAACAACGTATCTTAGGGGTTAAACAAAATAGGAAAAGACCAAAGGACCCCTGAATTAACTGCTGTCGGAGTGACTGATGGTTTGGATCTACGGTCCGTCAATCAATCGACGGTCCGTCGATTGGGTCCATAGGTCGAGTCTGCCCGACAGGGCTTCACTAAAACAAGCATAACTTTTTACTCGGAGGTCGGAATTTAGAAAACTCTGTGGCGTTGGAAAGATAATTCAATTATATATCATATCATAAGTCATGGGACACATAATTGTTTTTGTACTAAAAGTTATGACCATCTGAAGTTGACTTAACCACAATTTTCATCTAACTGACTGTTGACCCTCACTTACGGTCAGACCTATGGACCGTGGATCGATTGACGGTCCGTGCTGGTCGACCGTAGTTTGTGTCAGAGACTGGGTAAATGAGGTCTTCATCCACGGACACAGACCACGGACTGTGGTCTGATCTATGGACCGTGGGTCTGTCCGTGAGTCGAGACTTAGTAAATTTTCTGAGCTGGGTCTGTTAGGTGTTTTAGTGGTGAACCACGGACCACCAGCACAGGCCGTGGTCTGACCTACGGTCCGTGGATGGCAACCGTGGATTGCACCTGGAACTTCTCAAAATCTGCATTTTAGTCTGTTTCAAATATGGGGTGTTACAATTCTAGTCCACTCATTTCATTTAAGGAATGAAATTGGGATCTTTTTCATTTTATTTCGTCAATTTTCTCTAAGAACTGAGAAGTCAAGTTTCATTCAAATTAGTTAATAATTAATCGTTTTGACTGACTGTTTTTACATAAATGATAATTAAAAAAAGGGCAGGAACTAGAATAAATAGTGTAGTAGCAATAAATGCAAGAATATTTACTTCCATAATCTCATCGGTTTTTTACTTCGCAATAACTCGGGATTTAATCCCATAGAGATGATAAATCTTTGGCCTGTAAATTCAATAAATGAATATTACCTCTCGATGTTCTTGAATCAGATCAATATCATGAATAACAATATCTGAACTATCAAATAAATTTGTCGTCGAGAATTAAATAGTATAACATAGGAAGTTCTTTTATCCATACCGCCCCAAACTTAGATTGCTGACCAAACCTAAAATTCCTTTATTTATTTATCATTTTTTATTATTTGTTCTTTTTTTCTCTCTAATCTATCTAGTTCCTTCTTGTACAATCATCTGATGAAGTCTCATCAAATAGCTCTTCCACTTCCAGTGGTCACATAGTTACAAACCCAAACAAACAATAAAAGCTAAATGGAAAAAGAAAGGAGTTTAGAACGAAACTATTTTTGACTTGGAAGACAAAGAAGTGTGATAAAGATGAGACCGTATAAAATGGATATTCATCAAATTTACTATTTTCCGATTTTTTCTTTCATCGATGGGGCCTTAAAACAAAATGAAAAATAGGAAAAATGATTCATTCGCCTTTCTAAGAGGAGTAGGATATTTGGTTGATGTGTCCTTCCCCCTCCTTTCTTCGTAGATTATTAGCCCGGGACACCTATACCAAAAGCTCAGTGTGCAATTTGCATGAAATCTATTTTGCAACTTCAAACTAGTAAGTTAGGTTCCATAAATCCGTAGCCAGAAAAATAAATTGTTTTCTTTTGTTTTTTCTGGAAAGTATTTTCTTATATTCAATTTTGTATTGGACAAGAAATGAATTCCTTTTGTGTATGCGCGCCTCAAAAAAGTATAGTACTCGATTAAATTACATGCATCGGGGGTAATCGAAAAAGCCAACATTTCTTGGAATACTAACTATAATGCTACCAATAATTGTACTAATCCAACCGCATATGTCTTTCTCCTACCCAAAGGAAAGAAAAAAGAAATAAGGATTTCCCCTTTGCTTTGACAATGGAATTCTTCCCCCGGTCCTCTTTAGAAAAAGAGTGAGATTTTCTAATATATTTATTCGATCCGTCGGGACGACGGGGCACGAACCCGCAACTTCCACCTTGACAGGGCGGTGCTCTGACCAATTGAACTACAATCCTAGGGAAATACGAGATCTAGCAGAAAATTTGATTCTTTTTTATCTCCGGATTGGGTATTTCTGAAGTACAAAGGGAGTTATATCATCTCATGGCGGATTGGCAAATTATTGGGCCAAGCTGGATTTGAACCAACGTAGACATATTGCCAACGAATTTACAGTTCGTCCCCATTAACCACTCGGGCATCGACCCAGGAAGAATCAATTTTCCACTTATTGGCAATCCATGATCAATATCCTTTCGTAGTACCCTACCCCTAGGGGAATTCGAATCCCCGTTGCCTCCTTGAAAGAGAGATGTCCTAAACCACTAGAGGATGGTGGCCCGCTTGAGCAACTGCCATCATACTATGATCATAGTGTGATCCATTTTTTGAAATTGTCAATATAATCAAATGATTCTAGCCAAGGAATCTTTCCCCTTTCAGAATTGCATAGAATTGTGTTTTATTCGTCATTGACGAATTATTCA
>JAJOOR010001590.1:17500-47500 GCA_036250505.1 Solanum acaule | reverse complement strand
GTGTATCAAGAACAAAAAAATGCAGATATGGTCGAATGGTAAAATTTCTCTTTGCCACGGAGAAGATGCGGGTTCGATTACCTCTATCCGCCCAAGATCCCAGATAAAGTAAGTTTTTTACTATTTATTTTTATTATTGAATTTCATAAATAGCATTAAATATATCCTTAAAATAAGGAGTTGGTATAGTTGGCCGTGATACTGTAGTGATTCTATCCCTCCCCTACGTTTTCTTTTGCCTTCCACCCCCAAAAAGCGAAAGGCGGGAATTAATTACTACTTACCAGAATAAGATGTTGCGGACACAGGATTTGAACCCGTGACCTCAAGATTATGAGCCTTGCGAGCTACCAAACTGCTCTACCCCGCGCCAAAGATAAGAACTGAAAACTAATAAATAAACAAGGATTAAATGCGCACCTCCACCCTATTTGTACAAATAGAATAGCCCATTTATACATAATGTTAAATGGGCTTCTATGATCATCGACCATAGAAATAGAAATGAAGCGTTAATCCTTATCATTTTGATCTTGTTGCTCCTGCCAACAAACATGCATGAACCATTTCACGAAGTATGTGTCCGGATAGGTCAAAGTCTATATAGATAGCTCTTGGCCTTCTGGTCAAAAAACAACGTCGATGAAGGCGTGTAGGTGCACTATTCCATGGTAGGGATTGTAACTTTCCATAAAATTCCCATTTGTCACTCAACGACGGAACCTTGCTTATTTCCTTTTAAGAGGATCGACAAATCAAATGATATTTCTGTTCCAATTTTTGCCTCTTCTTCTCCCTCTGAATCAAACTTTTCCTTGCCATAATGGTTGAATTCCTATTAGTATCCATGATACAAGTCAAATCCTAGATGTAGAAATAGAAGAAGGTAGACCCCCTTCTCCGTCGAAAGAAATGAGATTATTGCGAATACACACATTAATTAACCAAATTTTCCCGACATAGAGGCAATCAAGAAAGCCGCATAAGTGAATATATAACTTACAGAAAAGTGATCTAATCCAACGAATCTTGCTTGTACAATGGAAAGGGCTACTGTTTTATCTCTCCATCGAATCAAATTTACCAAAGGTGTGCGTTCGTGAGCCCATGCTAAAGTTTAAATGAATTCCTGCCAATATCCATACCAAGAAATTAAGAACATAAATCCAGTGGCCCAAACAAGATGTCCAAATAAGAACATCCATGCCCAAACCGATAAACTATTCATACCAAAAGGGTTATATCCATTGATAAGTTGTGAAAAGTTTAACCATAAATAATCCCTTAACCAGCCCATCAAATAAGTGGAAGATTAATTAAACTGTGAAACGTTACCTTGCCATAATGTAATGCGCTTCCAATGCCAATAAAAAGTAACCTATCCAACAGTATTTAACATCCAAAAACTGCCAAATAAAACACGTCCCATGCCGAAATATCACAAGTACCACCTCGTCCTAGGCCATCGCACGAAAAACTATAATCGAAATCCTTTTTATCTGGCATTAACTTGGAACCACGTGCATCTAAAACACCTTTTACTAAGATCAATGTAGTTGTATGTAAACCAAGGGCAATAACATGATGAACAAAAAAGTCTCCAGCACCTATTGTTAAGAATAATGAATTACTATTTTCATTAACAACATTTAACCAACCCGACAACCAGATGCTTCGACCCGCATTGAATGATGGGCCAGTCGTTGAAGATAAAAGTACATCGAACCCATATGAAGTTTTACCATGAGCGGATTGTATCCATTGAGCAAATGTAGGTTCAATCAATATTTGCTTCTCCGGAGTGCCAAAGGAAAGCATGACATCATTATGAACATAAAGTCCCAGGGTATGGAATCCCAGAAAGAGGCTGACCTAACTTAAATGAGATATGATAGCTTCTTTATGATCTAACATTCTTGCCAATACATTATCTTCATTTTGCTCCAGATTGTAATCTCTAATGAAAAATATAGCTCCATGAGCAAAAGCTCCTATCATGATGAATCCTGCGATATATTGTTGGTGGGTATATAATGCAGCTTGAGTAGTAAAGTCTTGTGCTATGAATGCATAAGTAGGTAAAGAGTAAATGTGTTGAGCTACCAAAGAAGTAATAACCCCTAAAGAAGCTAGAGCAAGGCCTAATTGAAAATGAAGCTAATTGTTGATTGTGTCATAAATACCCTTATGTACACGCCCCAATTGTCCTCCCGAAGGAATATGTGCATCTAAAAGATCTTTCATACTGTGCCTAATCCTGAAACTGGTTCTATACATATGACCAGCAACAAGAAAAATAAATGCAATAGCTAAATGATGATGGGCAATATCAATCAACCATAAACTTTGCGTTTGTGGGTGGAATCCCCTGAGAAGAGTTAGAATGGCCGTTCCTGCCCCTTCGGCGGTACCAAATAAATGACTACTTGAATCGAGGTTTTGAGCATAAAGATTCCATTGACTTGTAAAAATTGGGCCTTACCATTGGGGATGCGGTAATACATCTAAGAAATTATTCCAACGAACGTACTCCCCTCTGGATATAAGAATAGCAACATGGACTAAATGCCCTGTCCAAGACAAGGAACTTATGCCAAAGAGTCCTGACAAATGGTGATTCAGACGAGATTCGGCATTTTTGAACTTGGAAATGCTCGGTTTCCATTTCGGTTGTAGGTGTAACCAACCTGCTATTAAGGATATGGAAGAAAGAAATAATAAAAAAAGAGCGCCAGTATAAAGATCTTTATTAGTGTGTAAACCGATTGTATACCACCACTGATAAACACCAGAATAAGCGATATTCACTAGGCCAAGAGCACCCACTCGAGTAAAAGCTTCCATGGCCGATTGACCAAAATGAGGATACCAAATTGCATGAGCAATAAGTGTTACATGTAAAGGGTCCTGTACCCACGACTCAAGATTTACTTGCCAAGCTACATGAAACAAATTTCCCGAAATCCACAGAAAAATTATTGCTAATTGATCGTAGTGAGAAGAAAAAATATTCTGATAAAGACGTTCCTCAGTAATATCATCATGACTCTCGAAGTCATGTGCAGTAGCAATACTAAACCAAATACGACGAGTAGTGGGGTCCTGAGCTAAGCCTTGGCTAAACCTTGGAAATCGTAATGCCATAATGCTTTCCAAACCCTCCTAGCCATTATCCTACTGCAATAATTCTTGCTAAGAAGAATGCCCATGTTGTGGCAATTCCACCCAGAAGGTAATGGGTTATTCCTACAACACGTCCTTGTATAATTCTGAAGGCCCTCGGCTGAGTAGCAGGAGAAACTTTTAATCTATTATGAGCCCAAATGATGGATTCAATAAGTTCTTGCCAATAACCATATCCGCTGAATAGAAACATTAAACTAAAAGCCTAGACAAAATGAGCACCTAGGAAAAAAAGGCCATATGTAGATAATAAAGAACCATAAGACTGAATTACCTGGGATGCCTGTGCCAATAAGAAATCGTGGAGCCACCCATTAATAGTAGTAGAACTCTGTGCAAAGTTTCCTCCGGTGATATGAGTTACACTGCCCCAAACATCTGAATGCATTTTCCAATTGAAATGGAATATTACTACCAAAATTGAATTGTACATCCAGAATAGTCCTAAGAAGACATGATCCCAGACCGATACTTGACATGTACCCACTCTTCTAGGTCCATCACAGGGAAAACGAAAACCAAGATTTACTTTATCCGGTATCAAACGAGAACTGTGAGCAAATAGCACACCTTTCAATAGTATCAATACCGTCACATGAATCATAAATGCATGAATGTGATGTACCAAGAAATCAACGATTTCTAATGTAATAGGAAACAAAGCCACCTTGCCACCCACTGCTACTAAATCACCACCCCCAAGTTAAACTGGTGCTTGCTGTTGCACCAGGAGCCGTTGCACCAGGTGCTAAAGCATGAGTGTTTTGTATCGATTGAGCAAAAACGGGTTGTAATTGTATAGCGGTATCTAAAAACATATCTTGAGGATGGCCTAAAGCACTCATGGTATCATTATGAATATACAAACCAAAACTATGAAAGCCTAGAAATATACATGCCCAGTTGAGATGGGATATGATTACATCACGATGCCTAAGGACACGATCTAATAGATCATTGTACCTAGTATTTGGATCATAATCTCTTACCATAAAAATGGTTGCATGCGCGGTAACACCAACTATGAGAAATCCACCAATCCACATGTGATGTGTGAATAATGACAGTTGTGTACCATAGTCAGTAGCTAGGTACGGATAAGGGGGCATGGAATACATATGATGAGCTACAACAATGGTTAAAAAGCCTAACATAGCTAAGTTAAGAGATAATTGAGTATGCCATGACGTTGTTAGGATCTCATATAGGCCTTTATGGCCTTGACCTATAAATAGACCTTTACGAGCTTCTAAAATATCTTTTAGTCCATGACCAATACCCCAATTTGTACTATACATGTGACCCGCTATCAGGATAAGAATTGCAATAGCTAAATGGTGACGGGTAATAACAGTCAGCCACAGACCCCCAGTTACTGGATGTAATCCTCTACGAAAAGTAAGAAAGTCCACATATTTTGACCAATTAAAGGTGAAAAACGGGGTTGCTTCCTCGGCAAAACTGGGATAAAGTTGAGCTAAAAGATCTCGATTCAAGATAAATTAATGAGGAAGTGGTATCTCTTTATGATCTACTCCAATGTTTAGAAATTGGTTAATCGGTAAAGACACATGTACTTGATCCCCCGCCTAACAGAGAGACCCAAGTCCTAGTAGCCCTACCAAATTGTGATTCAGCATAGATTCTACATCTGGAAACCAAGCCAATTTTGGCGCTGCTTTATGATAATGAAACCAACCAGCAAAAAGAATTAACACTGCAAAGACCAATGCCCTAATTGCTGTATAATAGAGTTGTAATTTACTAGTTATTCCAGATGCTCGCCAAAGCTGGAAAAAACTAGATGTAATTTGTATTCCTCGAAAACCCCCGTCTATGTCACCATTTAATATTTCTTGGCCTACTATTGGCCAAACCACCTGGGCACTAGGCCCAATGTGAGTTGGATCACTTAGCCACGCTTCATAATTAGAAAAAAGAGCATGGTGGAAATACATGCCGCTCAGCCAAAGAAAGATGATGGAGAGTTGATCGAAATGTACATTAAATACTTTTCGAGAGATCTCCTCCAAATCACTAGTATGGCTATCGAAATCGTGAGCATCAGCATGTAGGTTCCAGATCCGAGTGGTAGTATCAGGCCCTTTAGCTATTGTTCTTGAGAAATGACCCGGTATGGCCCATTCCTCGAAAGAAGTTTTTACGGGATCCCTATCTACCAAAATCTTAACTTCTGGTTCTGGTGAACGAATAATCATTAAGTCCTCCTCTTTCTAGACAACACATACAAAAAGACCCACCAACAGTCAAATAATTAGTGAACCTTAGAGATAGAGAGATATTTCTATAATTAGTTTGTTTCTCTTCTATTTTACTATCTCCTATTTATCTATTTTCTTTAGTTATTTACTAGAGCAATTATGATCTGGAAGTCGATCTGGGGCAAGTGTTCGGATCTATTATGACATAGCCTTGAGGCGCTCAACGAACCTTTTAACCTTTTAAAAACCTTTTTGGGCTTTGGATTGATCCAAAAATGACTTTTTTGTGCAACCTAGTGTATAATCATAGAAGTTATTAAATGGAGCTCTTTAATTTTTTACCTAGAAGATTTTAATAACTCTAACTCTATTCCAAATCACGCGAATAGCCATTAGACATTACTAAGAGACATACCTGGTATATATATAGTGATTCGAAGGTTTCTTTTATTAGTTTTAATAATAATTTTGTTTAATTTAATAAAAAGAAGTCTACTTTGTATCTATCTGTGTATCATTTTTTATTCCTAAAAAATAGCAGATGAAATAGAAGGGAAATAGAAGGCTTAGAGGGGAGATAATGAAATTATGTGAGTGGGTTTTCCAAAAACAAAGGAATAATCCATTTTTTCGTTAACTGATCTGATGGGTCCAACAAATAATTAATTATAACAAATATCTAAATTCCAAATAAAAAAATAAAATACTAGACTAAGATTCTAAATAAAGGATAATAAATAAATGGGGTCCTCTTTTATTCGAAACATCTCGTGATCTTCAACCAATTATGCGCTTCAATATAATTACCGGGAGTAAGCGCTATAGCCTGTTTCCAATACTCAACGGCTTGATCAAACCAAGCCTCTGCAATTTCAGAATTTCACTGTTGAATGGTCTGTTCTCCCCAGCCGGAATAGGTAGTTCAATTCCTTCCCTTAGAACCGTACTTGAGAATTTCTTACCTCATACGGCTCAACAGTCAATTATTTTGGTGTCCCATTTTGATCTATACCATATCTAATAAAATCTAATCAAATTTCTCATGGATCTATCCCAGTTTTAGGGTTAACCAAAAGAAAAATAGGTTAATTACATGAGTTTCAAACTAAAATTTTGATGAATAATTTGTTTATTTAGTTTTATCTTTTTTCCAACCTTCAGAAGAATAAAGCATAGTCATTTCTACTAGTGTTATAATTTTCTGAAAGGGAACTATCTCGGTTTCATAGATAAATTTATGTAGAATCTTTGAAAAAGACTTTTTTCCATAAGAAAGAAAATACTTAGTATCTTTGGGATCTGATCCTACACCGCTGCTCAAGACTTTAGTGGATCGACTCTATTATATAAGTTAATTCCTAATTTTTATCTCACATCATGAGATAAGTATGCAATTATTATTGTATCAGCCCAAAACCTCGCTAATTGATCTTTACGGTGCTTCCTCTATCTCTCTCAATTAAAGATTGATATCCATAGAAAAAAGTTTCTAGGAATTTTTATTTTTTCCTATTTTGACTTCTACAAAGTTTTGTTCTTTGCTACAGCTAATAAAAATCGTTGTTTTAGACGATGCATATGTAGAAAGCCTATTTGGTTCTAGTAGTTACTTTACTGGATTTTTCTTTTTTTTTCTATAGTGGAGATAGTCGCACGTACTGACAGATCATGGCCATATTATTAAAAGCTTGTGGTAAGAATGGGTTTCGTTCTAGTGCTCGAAAATAATATTCCAAAGCTTTCGTATGTTCTCCATTACTTGTGTGGTTAAGCCCTATATTATAGAGTATATAACTTCGATCATAGGGATCAATTTCTAGTCGCATAGCTTCATAATAATTCTGCAAAGCTTCCGCGTAATTTCCTTCTGATTGAGCCGACATCCGTTACGATCGTCATTCAATTGAAAGAATCTCCATTCCAGAACCGTACGTGAGATTTTCACCTAATACGGCTCCTCCCTTATGTGCATAATGAGAATAATACATAGAATCAAAAAAGATTCAACGATGTAAATATTCTCATTATGAACTCAGCAGGGCTAGTGTTTTTACAAGAAATCTGTAGCCAACCTTCCTGCAAGAGATTCTTTCTTAACATCAAGCCTATTAGGACTAGATAGAAATGATAAGATAACTAACAATTTCTTTGTTTTTAACGCCTCCTAATTTCCAGGAATTAGTCACTTCAATAACCTTCGATGGTTATATGGGTATCCAAAGGACGAACGAGATGGATGTTTGTTGTCCCAACTATTCTTTTAGTCCCAAGCCCGCTAAGGAAAGGGCTGACTTAGAACAAAGTTTTGATGTTGTTGATTCCTAGGTGTAGCGCTTCTTCCCCTATGCTGCCTATTAGCGCTAGTAGAGTAGGATTGACCCGTAATAGAGAACCTCTAGGCGTAACCTTTCGCTTAATACTAGAATTGAGAATTCAAACATAGCATCTGAGGTTGCATTAATCGAGGATACACGACAGAAGGAATTGTTCTATTTCCAAACTTCACCTTCAAAAAGCGTAGCTTTTTTTTTCTCGAATCAGGTGTTTTTCTCCTTGTAAGACTATGAGAAATGAATAAATATAAAATAAAAATAAAAGAATCAAATCGAACCATCTCTGTAATAGGTAAATGCCTCTTTTTATCCTGAAATTATCGGAATTACTCGTAATAAGATATTGGCTACAATTGAAAAGGTCTTATCAATAAAATTTCCGTTTGTCCATGATCTAGGCATAGGTAGCAATCCATTCTAGAATTCTTTTCATTACCTCTCGTGGGAAAAAGATCCCACAAATAAAATAATTGTATAGTACGAAATAACATAAAAACTTATTGTTTTTTAAGAAAAAAACAAAAGATATGAATCCTCTATTCCAATTGTTCTTTTTTGATAGGAAACGAGAAGAAATAAGAAATGTTTGAACGCTATTCGATTTCATACAAATGTATAGGAACTATTCCGCTTTCAGTGAAGTTACAAATTAGAAGAACTCGAGAAATTTTGATTGAATCATGATACCAATTACAAAGAAGAAAAAAGATCGACTAATAATTCTATGATGAAAATAGAAGAACTGCCAATTTTGTGTACATAACGGGTATACACTATACAATCGAATCTAAATTTTTTATGAATTTCTATTCTTATGGAGGGGTAGGTATTTGTTGTTGAGAACTCCAAAACCGAAAAGGAATTAAAAAAAAATTCTGGTATGGAATCATAGTCTTTATAATTACAGTTATGATTTAAGAGTATCCATTAACTATAGTCTAAAATATATAGATCATCAATCAGTTGATTCGTTCTAATTCATTGAATTAATCCGTTATAAAAAAAAAAATATTAGATAAAGAAGGGAACATTGTTTTTGCAAACATGAATTGAATTTTTTAGAACAATTTTTCGTAAAAATTGTATCTTTATCCCGGAGCCTCGAAGGAAAGAAAAATGGTTCTTTGCTTTGACTTTGATGACAATTTTTCAGTTAAAATGGATTAGTCGTACCTATCCAATAATGGAATATGGATTATGTCTGACTCTATATTCACTCGGTTTTGGGGTCATAATCATTATGTAGGAGAGATGGCTGAGTGGTTCAAGGCATAGCATTGGAACTGCTATGTAGGCTTTTGTTTACCGAGGGTTCGAATCCCTCTCTTTCCGTACATTCGCTTAATTCACCAATTTTACTAACAACAAGGGCTCAAATAGCATTGGATACCATTATTCCAATAGCTAGACCCTTCTTTGATCTAAAGATATAGATTCTCAATTCCTAATTGCTGTGACGCGTAAAATAGAATACTAAAAAATAATCATAGTCAAAATACTGGAAAGAAAAGAATAGACAAGGAATGAAAATAGATCCTTGGTCTATGATACAAAAATGGGGGAAATCTAGATCAAACTCGGATTGATCTTAATTAACTTACTTAACCTTTGGATAATTAACTTTGCCTAAGGGGAAGAAATTTTTGCGAACCCTTGGTTTTAGTCGGAGGTTTAAGTTTGACGAGAATAATATTCTACGACCAGCAATTCATTTATTTTCAAACTGATCCATTTACTATCTATTATTTGATTGACTAATCCTTTATATTGGAATGGTTGAAGTGTCAAATGATTTGGTAATTCCTCATGAGGGGATGAATCGAGAGAAATTTGAATCAGAGCCTTGGATTTTTGTTCATCCTTTGCCATAATAATATCTCGGGGTTTACAGCGATAACTCGGTATATCTACTGTATGACCATTAACTAAAATATGTCGATGGTTAACTAATTAACGGGCTACAGGAATAGTGGAAGCCATACCCAATCGAAAAAGGATGTTATCCAAACGCATTTCAAGTAATTGTAGTAAAGCTTGACCTGTTGACCCCTTGGCTTTTCTGGCGATACGAACGTATTTAAGTAATTGTCGTTCTGTAAGACCAGAATGAAAACACAATTTTTGTTTTTCTTCTAGACGAATACTATATTGAAAGTTTTTCCCAGAACGCGATTTGTTTCTAAGATCACTTCTGGTCCTAGGCTTTTTATTAGCTAGTCCTGGTAAAGCCCCCAGGCGTCGTATTTTTTTGAAACGAGGTCCTCTGTAACTCGACATAAAGACTCCTTATTCTTATTTAGTATTTCGAATGAATTCTTATTTCTATTTATTTTTTATTGAATTTTATTTTTTACAGAATAAACCTAAACTAAAACTAAACTGAACTAAATGAAGCGAAGTTTACTGAAATAGTGTACTTGTACTATAAATACTATAAAGACAAGAAGAGTGGGATGAATTAGATAAATATACGGAAACCCCTCTATTATATATATATATATAATTCTTTGTTGACATAATTGGAAGTTCCTATAATAAATTGATAGCTTTTGGAAAAGGAGGAAGGCACAATTTCAATATTCTTTGATTTCAAAGGAACATTATCAATCATCTAAAAATGAAAAATTAGGGAAAAGCCGGCTATCGGAATCGAACCGATGACCATCGCATTACAAATGCGATGCTCTAACCTCTGAGCTAAGTGGGCCCACAACACATAAATCTTATATGCATAGTAATTGACTAAACTACTGGAATTGGAACCTTAGTTATTAACTAGTCAATATTCTACTGAATATTCTATAGCATAAGGATTAATATAGCGATCTAGAATTTCGATTTATCACAATTCTAATACTAATATTATTAAATAGTGATTGTAAATATTGTTAATATTCTTTGATTTTCAATTTGAATTGAATGGTAAATATTCTTTTTCATTTTTTTTTTTGGCATTTGAAATACTTTTTATTACAGTTCTATATTATATTCTATATTATATATCTCTCATTCTATATTTATTTCAAATTCTAATTGTTTAATGGAATGGTTAGTTATAACTAATGAGACATTCCTCCGCTTTCAGGGGAAAGTGAAGATAAAAAACAAGAATCGATCGTTCAAGTATTCCAAATTGAATGGCAAAATGACAGGAAGCGAGACATATAGATCGGGTATATATCCATTTATATTGAATTGCGGATTCCGAAATAATAAAATCACTTTTGATTGGACAAAAATAGGGTCTCCTATAGAAGATAGTTAAGAAAATAAAAGAGGAGAAAACGCATTTTCGAGATAGGAATCGGTATCTAATGAATCAATGGTTCCAGTATAAATGAAAGAAAAATAAAAACGAATGAAATCACAACAAGATCCTAATCTCAAAACAAAAAGAAAGGGGGATATGGAGAAATTGGTAGACGCTACAGACTTAATTGGATTGAGCCTTGGTATGGAAACTTGCAAAGTGATCACTTTCAAATTTAGAGAAACCCTGGAATTAGCAAAAATGGGCAATCCTGAGCCAAATCCTGTTTTCTGAAAACAAACAAAGGTTCAGAAAAAAATGATAGCTACAGAGACTCAATGGAAGCTATTCTACCAAATGAAAAATGCATTGGTAGAGGACTCTTTACATCGAAACTTCAGAAAGAAAAAGAATTAAGTGAAGGATAAACATATATACATACGTATTGATTACTATATCAAATGATTAATGACGACCCGAATCTGTAGTTTTTCTATAAAAGATCAAAGAATTGGTGTGAATCATTCTACACTGAAGAAAGAATTGAATATTCATTGATCAAATCATTCACACCATAGTCTGATAGATCTTTTGAAGAACTGATTAATCGGACGAGAATAAAGATAGAGTCCCGTTCTACATATCAATACCGGAAACAATGAAATTTATAGTAAAAGGAAAATCCGTCGACTTTAAAAATCGTGAGGGTTCAAGTCCCTCTATCCCCAAAAAGACTATTTAACTCCCCAACTATTTATCAGACTCCCATTCCTTAGCGGTTCCAAATTCCTTATCTTTCTGATTCACTCTATTCTTTTAGAAATGGATATTTTTTCTAAACGTAAATGGCTTTCTCTTATTACAATTTGATATATATGATACACATAGAAATGAACATCTTTGAGCAAGGAATCCCTAGTTGAATGATTCCCGATCAATACAATATCATTACTCATACTGAAACTTACAAAGTCATCATTTTGAAGATCGAAGAAATTCCCTGGCTTTGATAAAAAAGTTTAATCGACTTTTGTCCTTTTAATTGACATAGACCCTAGTTATATGATAAAATGAGGATACTATGGAAAGGACTGTAAATCCTCATGTTAGCAGTTCCAATCTAGATTGGGAATAGCCATGATAACTCAGTTAGTAGAGCAGAGGACTGAAAATCCTCATGTCACCAGTTCAAATCTGGTTCTTGGTACATGATTAATTTGTGTGGGTCTCTCTTCAGATGCACAACTCATTTGGTTCATCCTATTGGTGTGACCCATCCGAAAGAAGTATCTTCCAAATAAAAGTGAGAATTCCAATGAATCCCTAATTGTCTTTTGTTGTTAGGCTTAATCTATAACAAAACATGCAATCCTTGAATATCTAAAATTGTCTAAGTTGAAATAGCTTTCTTATCATTCAATGAGCATCTTGTATTTCATAAAAATTAGGGGCAATATAATCCTTGCGTAAGGGCCATCCTATCCAACTTTCATGCATTAAGATACGTTTCAAGCGTGGATGATTATCGTAAGAGATTCCCAAACATATCATATGATTCTCGTTCTTGAAAATCAACGCTTTTCCAAACCCAGAAAACATACGGAATTCTAGGATTCCTCTTGGAGGCAAATACTTTTATGCGTAGCTCTTCTCGTTGATCCATACCATCCTCTATTCTCATAAGATGATGCACACTAGCTAACAGCCCACCAAGCGCTACATTATAGGTACATTGAGAGCTTAGATAGTTGTACCCATATATATGAAAAAAATGACAACAATGGAATGCCAATCCTCAGATTTTATTAAGTCTCTATTCCTTGGTAATCAAAGCCCAAAGATCTATGAATTAGCCCATGCTTGACTAGCCAAGCAGACAAACGACCCTGCCTCTTTTTTATCTCTCCTGCATTTTTATTTGTAAAAGTATTTCACATTTACGATGAAATTTATGAAAATTGACCCACCACTTCTTATTCTGGACAAAGGAATCCTGTCTAATTCACTAATTCGGCGGAAGATACTAAATTTTTGTACTTGAAAAAGATTTCCGTAGGGATCTCTGAAGTAGATGGTGGTTGATAAAGAACTCCTTGATCATAATTTCCCATATGAATACTGCGTCGAACATGAAACTTGTGGTTGGTAGTAAAACACTGATTCGTTCGTTGAGACCTAATTCGATCTTCATAGAGTTCTCGAGATATTTTCTTATGAAGTTTTGTTATAGCATCTATAACCGCTTCTGGTTTAGATGGACAACCTGGCAAATATACATCTACATGAATTATCTTATCGACTCCCCAAACAGTACTATAAGAATCGGAACTGAACATCCCACTTGTAATTATACAGGCTCCCAGAGCAATAACATATTTTGGTTTGGGTATTTGCTCATATAATCTCACTAAAAAAGGGGCCATTTTCATTGTTACTGTTCCAGCTGTTTAATTTAGATATGATTGTCTAGGACTCGATCTTGGTACGAGTCCATAATGGTCAAAGTCGAAGCGTGAGCCTATTAGTGAAGCAAATTCAATGAAGCAACAACTGGTACCATAGAGAAGCTTCCATAAACTAGAGTCTTGACTAATTTGAAAGACCTTTTAATGTAGTTGAAATAATTGAATTTGGGGTTGTTCGATCAAGTAAAGGAAGCTTAATGGAATTCATCACTGTCTCAATCTTATTTTTTCCGTTTTTCTTTTTATTGTCTAAATATTCAGGAGCTAAGACCATTCCAATGCCCCCTATCGCCATGCATAAACTAAACCAATAATTAAGACAAGCACGAAAATGAAAGCTTCTATAAATACAGATACACCCAATACGTCTAAACTCATTGCTCATGGATAAAGAAAGTCAGTTTCAATATCAAAAACAACAAAAACTAGAGCAAACATATAATAACGGATTTGAAATTGTAACCAAGCATCGCCCATTGGTTCTATACTCGACTCATAAGTAGAAAGTTTCTCCAGCCCTTTGCTAATTGGGGCTAACACTCCAGAAATGAAAAATGCCAAAATAGGAACAAGGATGGATATTATTAGAAATGCCCAAAAAAAAAATATTTGTAAAGCAGAAACATAAACGCACTCCTATGAACGTGGAAGATATACCGGATTCAATTGGTTGATTCGAATTGGAATTGTCAAGTCATTCATAACTATTTTGTCAAAATAAGAATTCATTTTGGTCGAACTGCCTATTTATTGGTTTATTGTAGGGCATATCTCATTGCAAAATTCATCAACTGGAATCCGATTTTATTTCCGTTATACTTATTTCCATTTTATTTAGTTAGTAGAACCTTCTAACTATATACTTCGACAAATTCTCCTGTTTCTTGTTTTTTTCTCTAAAGACGGGGAATTCTAAATTAATTACTTATCTTATTTCTTCTTTAATTATAAATTCTTTAAAGATTTCTATAAATAGAATCAGGAGATCTTTATTTTCATTATTTTCTTAGTGATTTATAATAGAACAAGTAATCAAATAGAAAAGAATGTATAGGAATTGCCATCTCAAGATTTAGAAGATCTTGTGTTGGTATATTCCTTTTATTATTATTTAATAATAGTATTAGGATTCGAATCCAGGTGGAGGAGTTTTTCTTGGTTGAATACATAAAAAGAAGACTACCTTTTTTTGTTGTGCTTTGCTAGGTTGAGGTAAGTAAGGTATACGAAGGAAAAACCTATTTGACAATGAAAGTGACCAAAGATATTCATTTTTCAATAAAACTTTAGCTTGTACACAAATACAACATGCCTTTCCTAAATCCATGTGAATTCCTCTTCGTAGTTTTACATTTCACTAGGCCCGTGAAATGGGTTAACTTCCAAAATTCAATAAGATTGGGGATATCAAAAGAAAGGGAGTCTCACTAATTATTTTATTGTGGATATGAATATGTAATTCGCCTCCGAAGATTAATGACAAAAGGTTGGTTTGTTTATATGCAATCGCAAAAATCAATATCTATTGGATCCATTGATATGCGTTTTTTCTTTCATCTGCTTAAACAATTGTCGTGAGTAAACTTATAGGAATAATTGGATTTCATTTATTTACAAGCAAGAAATAATAATGAAGAAATGCAAATTATACAAAAAAAATTTGCATTTTTCATTTTTATAGGGCTATACGGACTCGAACCGTAGTCCTTCTCGGTAAAACAGATCAAACTTATTATTATTAAAATGATCTGAACTGTTTCAAAGACCCAACATGCATTTTTTTTGCATTGGGCTCCTTCATTAACTGATCTAAATATCAGTTAGGCTGCCATTTTTTTTCTTGACCATGTGCTCTGATTCATTATTTGGGAGCATTTCCAAAGTGTTTCAAAGGTGGGATTATCTTGGAGTAGGTCTGTCTCTAGCCTAGATCATAAGTTAAATGAAGTCTCTATCGTTCTGCTTAAAAATCAAATATGAAACTTCAGACACCTTAAAGTTCATATGACAAAAAGAGATTTTTTTGAGGTCCTTATACTCATTATGCCTAGCATTGAATAGACTAGGTATTCACCTTATCAAGATCTTAAATCAATGATGGGGTCTGTTTGGCCCTCCTAAATGGGCATCCAAATTGGACCAAACCCTTTGTCAGGCTATGGTTCCCTCAAAGATATGGAGTAAGACATTGATTTCTCAACAAGATCATTTTTTCGGATTGTATGATGAACTCCCTTGAAAAACATTGGCGAGCATGTAAATGAGTTGCTCTACCAACTGAGCTATAGCCCTTAGTGCTTGTGATACATAATTTATCATGTAGGTAAATTCTTGTCAAGAGAAATTTTCCATGATCCAAAATCAAGAATCTTTGATCTCTTTGAGTGGTATTCCTTAGATTAGTATTTCTTATAAGTAATATGATATTTATAATCCATCGACAGGATGGGTATCATTTGGTTCACTTTGGGATGATAAATGACCTACTTAACTCAGTGGTTAGAGTACTGCTTTCATACGACGGGAGTCATTGGTTTAAACCCAATAGTAGGCAAAACTTAATAGATACCAGAGTCAATGGTGTCTAATAAGGTTTACAACCCACCTTTAGTGATATTTATTTTTTGATTTTGTATCTTTTCTATTTCATTTTTTAATTTGAATTTTTGCATCAGAATTGGATTCTGTTTGATTGTATTTGATGGTATTCACCCGACAGAATCTAAATAGGATTAGAAAGAGAACTTCATTTTATTATTTGAATGTACCAACTAGTTATGAAATCGGATTGCTAGCCTCCACCCGTGTTCTAGCTCGTCGGAGAGTTAGATTTGCCTCAATTGTTTGTCTCCTTCCTTCAGCCTTTTTCACATTAGCTTCCGCTATTTCAAGAGTTTGCTGAGATTCTTGTGGATTAATGTCACTACCCTTCTCCACTTCATTTACTAAACAGTGATCTCATTATTTCCTATTCTAGTAAAACCACCCATCAGAGCCATCGTTGACCATTGGTCGTTAAGGCGTATTCTCAAAATCCCTATATCTACAGCTGTGGCAATAAGGGCGTGATTTGGTAATATTCCAATTTGACAACTATTAGTAGATAAAACAATGTCTTCCACTTTTGAATCCCAAACAATTCGATTAAGGGTCAGTACACTAAGATTTAAGGTCATTTCTTCAAATTGTTCTCCATTTCTAAGTTAATAGCCTTCGCGGTAGCTTTATCAATAGTACCTACCAAATAAAAGGCCTGTTCAGGAAGACCATCTAATTCTCCGAAAAGGATCAATTGAAATCCTCGAATTGTTTCTGCTAGACCAACATATTTCCTTGGAGAATCGGTAAATACTTATGCTACGAAAAAGGGTTGTGATAAGAAACGCTCAATTTTTTGCGCTCTTGCTATGAGTAAACGATCCTCTTCGGATAATTAGTCCAATCCAAGGATAGCTATAATGTCCTGAAGTTCTTTGTAATGTTGTAAAATTTGCTTAACTCTTTGGGCGGTTTCGTAATGTTCCTCACCAACGATCCGAGGTTGAAGCATGGTTGAATCTAAAGGATCAACTACTGGATAAATACCTTTGGCAGCCAATCCTCTTGATAATACGGTAGTAGCATCTAAATGTGCAAATGTCGTAGCAGGAGCAGGGTCGGTCACATCGTCTGCGAGTACATAAACTACTTGAATAGAGGTTATGAACCCGTCTTTGGTAGAAGTAATTCTTTCTTGTAAAGAACCATTTCGGTACTTAGGGTCGGTTGATAACCCACAACGGAAGGCATTCTACCCAATAAGGTCGATACTTCGGATCCTGCTTGGATGAAACGGAAGATATTGTCAATAAATAGAAGTACGTCTTGCTTATTAACATCTAGGAAATATTCCGCCATAGTTAGAGAAGTCAAACCAACTCTCACACAAGCTCCCGACTGTTCATTCATCTGACCGTAAACTAGGGCCACTTTTGATTCTACAATATTTTCTTTATTAATCACTCCAGATTCTTTCATTTCCATGTAATGATCATTTCCTTCCCGAGTACGGTCACCCACTCCGCCAAATACGGACATGCCCCCGTGAGCTTTAACAATATTGTTAATCAATTCCATAATAAGTACTTTTTTACCCAATCCAGCTCCCCCGAATAGTCTGATTTTTTCTCCACGATGATAAGGGGCTAAAAGATCTACTACTTTAATTCCTGTTTCAAAAATAGATAATTTTGTATCCAACTGTATAAAGGAGGGCACATATCTATGAATAGGAGACGTTGTACTAGTATCTACAGGCCCTAAATTATCAATAGGCTCTTCGAGCACGTTAAAAAATCATCCAAGAGTCGCTCCTCCGACTGGAACACTTATAGGAGTTTATGTGTCAATCACTGCCATTCCTCTCGTTAGACCGTCTGTAGCACTCATAGCTACAACCATAACTCGATTATTTCCTAATAATTGTTGTACCTCACAAGCCACATTAATTGGTTGACCAATACTATCTCGACCTTGAACTGCCAGAGCGTTATAAATATTTGGCATCTTGACAGGGGGAAAGGCTACATCTAGTACCGGATCGATGATTTGGACAACACGCCCCGAGTTTTTTTTTCAAGCGTGGAAACCCCAAAACCAGAAGTAGTAGGATTGATTCTCATATTAATAAAATAAATATGTCGAAATGTTTTTTCAAAAAATATCAAATTCAAAATAAATGTCCGCTAGCACGTCGATCAGTTAATTAAAAAAATCAGAATTAACGCTCGATTTCGTTGGCACCATGCAATTGAACCAATCCAATTGTTTACTTATTCAATGAGAATGAGTTAATTGGGAAGCTCACCCAACCTATTTTTATTTAAAAATCTCAAGTGGATGAATCAGAATGTTGAGAAAGTCTTTCATTTGTCTATCATTATAGACAAGCCCATCCATATTATCGATTCTATGGAATTTGAACCTGAACTTTATTTTCTATTTCTATTACGATTCATTATTTGTATCTAATGGGCTCCTCTTCTTATTTATTTTTTATTTAAATTAGCTCCTCCCGATTGTATTTCTCCTGAGATGAAAGAAAAGATTGGCAATTTGTCTATTCAGAGCTATCGCCCCAATAAAACAAATATTCTTATGGTAGGCCCTATCCCTGGTAAAAAAATATCGTGAAATAACCTTCCCTATTCTTTTCCCAGACCCTGCTACTAAGAAGGATGCTCACTTCTTAAAATATCCTATATACGTAGGCAGGAGCAGGGGAAGGGGTCAGATTTATCCCGATGGCAACAAGAGTAACAATAAAGTTTATAATGCTACAGCAGCAGGTATAGTAAGCAAAATCATATGAAAAAAAAAAGGGTGGTATGAGATAACCATAACGGATGCGTCGGAGGGACGTCAAGTGGTTGATATTATCCCTCTTGGACTAGAACTTCTTGTTTCCGAAGGAGAATCTATCAAATTTGATCAACCATTAACGAGTAATCCTAATGTAGGTAGATTTGGCAAGGGAGATGAGGAAATAGTACTTCAAGATCCATTACGTGTCCAAGGACTTTTGTTCTTCTTGGCATCTGTTATTTAGGCACAAAACTTTTTGGTTCTTAAAAAAAATAGTTCGAGAAGGTTCAATTGGCCGAAATTAATTTCTAGATTCGCAGATTTATCGATATCAAGTACGTAAAAAGAACCAAATTCTTGTTGGCGATTATTTATGATCAAAAAAATGAAATTATGAAAACTCCATTGTCTTATTTATACTCTTCTTCAAAATCTACATTACATACTCTTTTTCTACGAGATGCTGGAAATCCCTTGTACCACATAGTATGTAGATTTTGAAGAAGAGTATTTGGCTTTCATTTATTTTGATTTAGTTTTTTTTAAATTGGAGTAGTGTAACTCTGTTACTATTGCCAGATTTCATTGCCATAAAATGTATCAATAGTTTTCTATTCTAAGTAGAAAGAAAGTCAAATTTGTCTAAATACTAGACATAAGGAAGCGGGGGATAAATGCGGGGAAGAAAAATTTCTAGCAGGAATTATTTGGCTTCGTAGTCTTCGACACAAGAAAGGGGTGTAGAAAAATCCTTTTTTCTTGTGTTGAAACGAAAGAGTAATGATTCTTGATCCTGTTTGTTAAAAATTTCTAGTCTTGGTTTCAATTTTTCCAGATGTATCAGAAACCCTACACCTACCCCCTTACATATAATATATGAATTAGTGGACAAACAAACAAAAAAGAGAGAAAATTTTATTAATTAAATAAAACTTCTTCAATCAACTTATCTTATAAAAAAATTGATGATAAAATAGGAAAAAATAAAAAATAAATAGAGTAATGTAATATAGAGAGTGTAATATAGAGAGAAAGGTTCTACATTAGATTAGTATAGAAACGATTTGCACGCTATCAAATATATGATAGCAGCCAAGAAATTTAGTGATTCCTTCTTTCTTCCAACTATGAAAGTACCGTTAGAGACTATCATATAATAAAAAGAGGTGGTTTGACTAACTCAATGAAGTGAATTTTTCAAAAACATGCTTAGAAAAATGGAGTTTTTGTAAAGAAAAAGAAATCCATTTTATCATTTAGATGATTTTTTTTTTATGATTCTTAAGAACTCAACGGGCCCTTCCCCTTCGAATCAAACAAACAAAGAAGGGAATCCTGTTAAGTTCTTACGCTTTCATGTTGACAACTCAATTTAGTCGATTACTACAGGGATGAACCCAATCCAAAATATGAACCACAAAAGAAAATACCTATTAAACCAATTACAAGAATACCAGCTACAGTACCTATTATCCAAAGAGGAATCCTTCCACTAGTATCGGCCATTTACCATACTTCCCTCCAGATTTCATCAAGTGGTCATGCTAGAGACATAAACAGTCATGGATAATTAAATTATGAGATCCTTCCGAATGAGCTAAGAGAAACTTATTTATTCTCTTTCATTTTCTTAATTGAATAAATAATTGGAAAATAAAACAACAAGTACAAAAATGAGTAATAACCCCCAGTAGAGACTGGTATGATTCAATTCAACATTTTGTTCGTTCGGGTTTGATTGTGTCGTAACTCTATAATTCGGATTAAGTTTATCGTTGGATGAACTACATTGCTGATATTTATCCCAAAAAAAAGACGGTAGGTACAACTAGGCCGTGAACAACCAACCATCGTACTATAAAAATTGGATAGGTTTGATTTATAGTCATTAGGGCCTCCTAAAACGATCTACTAAATTCATCGAGTTGTTCCAAAGGATCAAAACGGCCAGTTATTAATAGAATTCCTTGTCAGCTCTTTGTAAAATTCTCGTTTGGCCGCGGGCTTCCAAACACATCATAAGATAAACCTGTGCTGACAAATAACCAACCCGCAATGAATAGGGAAGGTATAGTAATGCTATGAATGACCGAGTATCAAATACTGGTAATAATATCAGCAAACAAACGTTCTCATGTGCTTCCAGACATGCGGAGTTCCACATATTCTTGTACAGTCAAAGAATATCGATTTCGTAAAAGATGAGATCAGTAAATGACAATTAACTAAAATTTCATCTTTGTGAGATCGTCAATATTGTACCGAGGGCATTTTTAGAGTATACCGAATCAGTATAGCTATTCTTCTTTTGACACAGCAACGCAATTTGAATTAGTATCAAAAGTAAGTACTAAATAATTTCATTTTTCCTTTACTTGTTGACATAAAATCATCTTCCATTCAATAGAAAATTCTTTCAATTCAATGAAAAAGATTCTCATATTCCCACAATTTAAGTAGATGCGAGATATAGAAATTCTCTTTTCGGAGTTGTGGAAGCCCTTTTGTTGTTGGAATTTTCTTAAAAAAGAAATAGAAATTACTAGTTTTAGAATCTAGTTGGACAAAAAAGAGAGGTTTTAAAGCGGTTGTGTGATAACTCTTTCTTCTCCCTCATTCAAGATATTATGTAAATTAATATATTACTGAATCTAATGACTTAAACTTAAATTAAAGTCGAAAGAAAAGGTTTTATAAGGTAACTGTTCGCTTTAAAATCGAAAATGGATTCGATACAATTGACTAGAATCTAAGAAATGATCAAATTAGAAAATCATTTCTATTTTGATTCTATAAAAATGCAAGTTTCATTTTTGAATGAAGTTAGATGATACAACTCTTATTAGTTTAATAGTTTTACCCAAGAGTTACTCAATGAATCGGTTGATTAGAATTGCGGGATGGATAGATGTTACAGATGAAGAATCAATTTCTTTTATATGTCTAACACTTTATCTTTTTTAGTGATGTATGCCTATAATAATAGCTGAATCAAAAAAATTTCATTCAACTTATTCTTTCAATTAAAATTGAGATTTTTGTCTACCCTCCTGTTTTCTTTTGCAAAATTTGAAACGTAGATAAGTGCTTTTTAAACATATGTATAAAAAGAAAATATTTCATTTAATTTAGCGCCTTCATGCTTACTATAACTAGTTATTTCGGTTTTCTATTAGCGGCTTTAACTATAACCTCAGCTCTATTTATTGGTCTGAGCAAGATACGACTTATTTAAATTGAATATTTAAAATGAACAATTCATAAAAAGAAATCCTTCTGTGGGATTACGTGTATTCTATATTTACTTACGTTACCAATTGTCAATTCTTGTTCATTGTCATTGAGATTCATGTCAATTCGGATTAATATTTAGGTACCAATATTACCTATTTTTTTTCTACTTTCAAACAAAAAAAAATGATTGAAGTTATTCTATTTGGAATCGTGTTAGGTCTAATTCCTATTACTTTGGCTGGA
This sequence comes from Solanum acaule, assembly GCA_036250505.1. Taxonomy (NCBI): domain Eukaryota; kingdom Viridiplantae; phylum Streptophyta; class Magnoliopsida; order Solanales; family Solanaceae; genus Solanum; species Solanum acaule. Next base: position 25,227 of record JAJOOR010001590.1, on the reverse strand, counting down.
TTATTCGTAACTGCATATTTACAATATAGGCGTGGTGATCAGTTGGACCTTTGATTAATTAACATTTATTTTTGATTGACCTCCTACTTTCTTTAATTCACAGGCACAGGAGGTCAAATTCCGATTGTTGTGAAAGTTACTGAATGGATCTATTTTATTCTAATTCGATCTAAGAAGAAAAAAATCACGCTCTGTAGGATTTGAATCGACGACATCGGGTTTTGGAGACCCACGTTCTACCGAACTGAACTAAGAGTGCTTTCTTATCAGAATAGATAAGACTGTAAACAAAAGGATTCTTTTCATAACCCCAATACATTTTGTATGCATATACTAGAATAGCATGATAAAAATCAAAGATTATGTCCAATTTGAAGCGATCTCAAGTGATCCCTCGTTACTGCTCAAAGGAGCAGTAATAGGTAGGGATGACATGATTTGAACCCGTGACATTTTGTACCCAAAACAAACACGCTACCAAGCTGCGCCACATCCCTTCATTTGTTCTACAGTGTAATTGTAGAGAATTCTTGTCTTGTTTTCCACATGGTTATTTCCTCCATTGATATATACAAATTTCTGCTCATTTCGTCTTTTTGGTCTCATTTAACATATAATAGTAAAGGGAAAAGACTTCTTTTATAGATTATATAGAAAATACTTATATACAATTATATAAAAAATATATAAATATAGAACCCGTCGTAAAAATAAGTTAGTCTTTTTTAGAAATTCTCGGTAAGAAAGAAGGGGATGTATTTTCTTTTCTGTTTTAAGAAACGGAAAATCTTTTTTCCCGAATCATTGTACATTTCAATTTGAATTAGGAATTTTGTGTCCAACTCTAAGCAGCCCTTAACTACATATGTATCTGATCATATATGTATTATCTATTCCAACAAATAATACAAAAGAAGGAGGTTTTTCAATGCGAGATCTAAAAATATATCTCTCTGTGGCTCCAGTACTAAGTACGCTATGGTTTGGCGCTTTAGAAGGTCTATTGATAGAGATTAATCATTTTTTCCCGGATGCGGTGACATTCCCCTTTTTTTCATTCTAGTTATTGTCATGGGAAGGAATGAAGAAAATTAGAGATCCAATCAAATATTGGTGATGAATCACTGTCCTCCTCTTTTCTCTTTTTTCCCTTTTTAGAATAAGGGAGGAAAGAGAGAATAAAAAAAGGCAATTCAACATTCGGGCTCAAGTTCGAATTAACTGAATATTAATCATAGAGGAATGGGGGTAGAATAGAAAATGGGGGTCTAGGGCAAGAGTATTATACAAGATACTTAAATGATTACTTCAATTTGAAATATACTTTAGAAAAATCGTTATATTTTACTATGACTTTGCTTTACTATTACTTTATTTTCGTGATTTTAATCTTTGACTTTTAGAATTGGATTTCAAGTTAGTAATTTCTATTTTATCCTTTCTTCGTTTTGAATCGAAAATAGAAGAGTTGAGTAAATAAAAAATCCAAAGGAGATTCATGGCCAAAGGGAAAGATGTTTGAGTAACGGTGATTTTGGAATATACTAGTTGTGTCCGAAACAGTGTTGTTAAGGTATCAAGATGTATTTCCAGATATATTACTCAAAAGAACCGTCACAATACGTCTAATCGATTTGAATTGAAAAAATTCATCCCCTATTGTTACAAACATACGATTCATGGGGAGATAAAGAAATAGAGCGAACCAAGTACCTGTGTCTTACCCTTTCAAGGAAGGGGAAAAAATGACATTATATATATAACATATTTAAATAGAAAATAAACAAATCGTATTTTTAAAATATCCTATTTTGAGTGGATTTAAAATGAATTAGAATGAAGAAATAGGATTTAAGGGATAAGGAATAAATTAAACAAACAAACCATGGATAAATCAAAGCGATCTTTTCGTAGGCGTTTTCCCCCGATTCAATCGGTGGATCGAATTGATTATAGAAACATGAGTTTAATTAGTCGATTTATTAGTGAACAAGGAAAAGTATTATCAACACGTGTGAATAGATTGACCTTGAAACAATGACGATTAATTACTCTTGCTATAAAACAAGCTCGTATTTTATCTTTGTTACCTTTTTTCAATAATGAGAAACAATTTGAAAGAACCGAGTCGACCGCTAGAACTACTTGTTTTAAGGCCCGAAATAAATAGGCTTACTTTTTCTTCACTTGAATCATAATTACAAGAATCTAGATTTGAGTATCCTGTCGTAAGGAAAAATGCATCGGAAAAAAAGAAATCTGTTTTTATTGAATTGAACGTGTTCATTCATTTTGACTACTTTAGCATATTTTCTCATACTAATTTATACTCTACCTTCCCGGAGTTCATTCTTCGGGTAACTCCATTTAAATTTTCTGGTGGATTCTTTCCAATCTACTTCCTTTACGATTTCGTTCGAAATCATATAAAGACAATTCCTATATGATATAGCTATTTGTGCAAGTATTTTACGGTTAAGAAGCAACTGTCTCTTGTACAGATCATGTATTAATCTATTATAACTATAGGATACTCCCCTTTCGCGAATTACTGCGTTTATCCTAGTGATCCACAAACGACAAAAATTTCTCTTTTTCCTATCCCTATCCTGATGAGCCGAAACTAAAGCTCTTATTTTATGTTGAGTAATAGTTCTAGTCAGTGGCGGAGCCAGAATTTTCAATAAGGGGGTTCAAAATCTATAGAATAGACACACGAAGTAGCCGAAGGGGTTCAACATCTATTATATATACATAAAAAATTATTTTAACCGTGTATAAATAATATAATTTTCCACCGAAGGGGGTTCGGATGAACCCCCTTGTACTAAGGTGGCTCCGCCCCTGGTTCTAGTAAGCCTTGAATGAGCCCCTCAAAAGCTTGATGCAAATAAATGAATTTTTGTTCTACATCTCCGAGCTCTATATCCCCGTTTAATTCTGGTCATTGAATAAATGAAACTTTGACGAATAACAAATTGATTGCCTTTCTTTCAGTTATTCTTTTCCCCCTTCCTAGTCTATTAATAACAAAATGGATATTTCCAATGTATAAAATCAAAATTCCAATGCCTTTGGCTACTCTTACCTTCTCTACCACGATTTTTTTTTAGGTATTTCACTGTGAAATAAGACAGAACTAAGAAATTGTATTTTCCTAGGTATAAAAAATATAGTAAATAAAAGAAATAAAAGAAGAAATAGTGGGTTCCTTCATTTCAATGGTTACTTCTTAAACAGTGAGGTCTTCTCTATACACCGGAGCCTTTACTTTATACTTTAATTTACTGTTTAATCAACTAATTGATGTTATTGGGAACTTATATAGTTCACACGCTTTGGCTCTACCCATGAATTATCCAATAATAGGTCTTTCACAATCAGATCTACCTATATAGTAACGGTATTTAATTATGAAAGTTTGTTGGGTAGCTGACCCTCTTAGTCTGTTCTTGCCAGATTGGGAGCCTACCTAATCTTTATGTTTTATGCTTTTTAAATAATATTTCCTCCGCTTAATGGATAACCATTTGTTGCCAATGGAGAATTTCTTATCATCTTAAATTCAGGTGATTGGATTTACACCAACGGAAACCATAAACTTCATACACAATAGAGGGATATTGTAGAGTTTTTTTCTTTTAATAATGGATGGAGTTCCTTTTTCCATCCTATCCCATTCATCGGTACTGATCATTGATACTGTAAAAGTAGTTTTCTTGCTTTTGTACCATCTCATGATCTAAACGAGTCGCACATACACCCTAGTACATGTTCCTCGATGCTGAGGGCACCCCCGAAGAGCGGGGGATTTCGTGTCATTTTTGATTGGTTATCTTGTATTTCTAATAAGTTATTTAATAGTTGGCATGTTGAATCATATACATAATATGATGGGTTGGTTTAGATTGATCCTAACTGAATGATGGTGAGTTACTTCTATTTAATAGAATATTCAATTTGAAGATAAAATCTCAAATCACAGATTTGCGCAAAATCCACGTTATTTTCCTTGAATCACTACAAAATCAACAATTCCATAAGCTTGGGCTTCTGTTGCTGACATAAAAATATCTCTTTCCATATCTTCGTGTACAACCCAGAAGGGTTTGCCCGTTCTTTCTGCATAAACCCTTGTGAGGGTTTCACGTAGTTTCATCAGTTCTACCGCTTCCATGACAAATTTGCCTACTTGTGCCATATAAAAAGAACTATAAGGTTCATGTATCATTACCTTGATGATATAACAAAATGAAATATTCCTCTATCTCGCATGATAAAGCAAACAGAAAAGAAAGATAAAGAATAGGAAAAAGATAGAATTGAACAACCGTACATGCATCTTTTGTGCATACGGCTCTACAAGAAAATTGATCCCCCTCCTTTATATTGAAGAAAGAAAAAATAGAATCTATTAGACTCAGATGGGTAAATAATCAAATTGCCATCCTTCCTTTCGGAGGAGTTCAAAAATACTATGATGGCTCCGTTGCTTTATATGTTTATTTTTCTTTTTTTTTTGTCAATGATTCAACAATCCCAAAGTTTCTTTTTAATCCGATCAAATAAGGAAAAAATAATTGTTTTTTCATACTCTTTCATAACATAAATATTGTTAAGAACTCTTCGGCATGAAAACAAAAAAGTTTGTGACGCTGAACTGAATTCCCGATAGATAAGAGAAAATCGGAAATACTCCTTATCTCATACTACTCTCTCGATATAGAATCTAATGTTTTGAAACAAAAAAACAATACAAAAATTTCTCATATCGAATTTGAAGTGACATGCTATTATTACTTAGTATTCATATGGCGAAGGCATAGTCTTCTTTTTTCTATCAAATAAAAACCTCATTGGCGCCAAGCGTGAGGGAATGCTATATTTTTGGTAAGTTGTCCTCCGGCCATGATAAAAGATCCCATTGAAGCAGCTAATCCTATGCATATTGTGTGGATATCTGGTCGCACAAATTGCATAGTATCATAAATGGTGATCCCAGGTATTAGCTAGCCCCCATGAAAGTTTACAAACAAATACAACTCTTTGTTCTCATCCTCCATACTGACATACATCATAAGACCAATAAGTTGATTCGAAAGATCGGTACTAATTCCTTGGCCTAAAAAAGTAATATTTCTCGATAAAGTCGGTTGATTAGGGTAAAATTGTATCCCTTAGGAACCGTACATGCGCCTTTGGATGCATACGGTTCAAAAAAGTTGTGAATCAATGTATAGATTCTAGTTCTCTTTCTTTTTTGTTCTACAAGGGCTCTTTCTTACTTCTAACGAAAGGGCTTTTCTTCGATCTTTCAATAAAGACGAGTTTTTACTCCTTTTTGATATTTTTGATTTTCCATTATAAAATTCGATGTTATGAGAAAGGGTCATTAAACTTATTGAATTAACTTCTCATTGATGTATTCTTTCATCGAGATTTAATCCAAATCACGATTGTATTTTCTTGTTCCTGAATGGGTTTGTTTCATCTTTTTAGGTTTATGCTCTACTCCGGGTAAAGATCCGCCTGATTTGGATTTGTACATATAGGACAAATGCTCCCATTACCATTTCTTTTTGTATTTTTTTTTTTTTTTTTGCAATTCATTTTATACAAGTAGTTATTAAAGTTGAGATAAGTTTGCTTGACAATTAAGATCTCTTTACAAAGAAAAAATATGAATAGCAATCATAGTTATCTTACCAATCCATTTGGGGTTTTTCTAAACGGAGCCTGGATACTTCATTTATTTATTCCAACCAAGCCAACCATAAATTATTCTTATTGATAATAGTAATATGAATCCCCTCAAAAAATGGATCTAATTGCACTTCACGCTCCAAATTTTTGATGATTCAATTTATCTTTCTTGGGCGAAGTGGGGGATATCTCGATCGGGGGAGAGAATGGGGAAATACCATATGACCCAATATATCTGACAAGTCGCACCATACGTCAACCCAAGATAAAATTGGATCTCCAGGATTTTGGAATAGAACTTTTGGAACACCAATAGGCATTAAATGAAAGAGCGAATTAAATACTATATTTCACTTTGAGGTGGAAACGTAACAATTTTTTTTATTGTCTTTATAATATTCATATTGGTTTTTATCGTATTTATTTTATCCATAGATTCTCAAAATTCATAAAGAAAGACAGAATGAATAAACTCAAATTATTACGAATAGGTCTTTCTAATGATAAATAAGTATGGACTCATTCGCTCATAGAAAATGGGATCAACTCCCCCATTGCGTATTGGTACTTATCCAGTATAGAATAATTCTGCTTCTCTTTGTTCCTACAAATAATATTGTTCCCTTGTTCGAAAATAATTGACTCAACAAGAGTGGTCCATAGGATAGTCATATTATAGTCTTTTACAATGCAATAAAGTTACGTAGTGTTCATTTATCTTTGATATAAGGGGTATTTCCATGGGTTTACCTTGGTATCGTGTTCATACCGTTGTATTGAATAATCCCGATCGGTTGCTTTCTATTCATATAATGCATACAACTCTGGTTGCTAGTTAGGCCGGTTCAATGGCTCTGTATGAATTAGCGGTTTTTGATCCTTATGATCCTGTTCTTGATCCAATGTGAAGACAGGGTATGTTCGTTGAACCCTTCGTGACTCGTTTAGGAATAACCAATTCATGGGGTGGTTGGAGTATCACAGGGGCGACTGTAACAAATCCAGGTATTTGGAGTTACGAAGGTGTAGCGGGAGCACATATTGTGTTTTCTAGCTTATGCTTTTTGGCAGTTATCTGGCATTGGGTGTATTGGGATATAGAAATATTTTGTGATGAACGTATAGGAAAGCCCTCTTTGGATTTGCCAAAGATCTTTGGAATTCATTTATTTCTCTCAGGAGTGGCTTGCTTTGCTTTTGGTGCATTTCATGTAACAGGCTTGTATGGTCCCGAAATATGGGTGTCCGATCCTTATGGACTAATGGGAAAAGTACAACTTGTAAATCCAGCGTGGGCGTGGAAGGTTTTGATCCTTTTGTTCCAGGAGGAATAGCCTCTCATCATATTGTAGTAGGAACATTGGGCATATTAGTGGGCCTATTCAAACTTAGCGTCTGTCCGCCAAAACATCTACACAAAGGACTGCGTATGGGAAATATTGAAACCATCCTTTCCAGTAGTATCGCTGCTATCTTTTTTGTAGCTTTTGTTGTTGCCGGAACTATGTGGTATGGTTCGGCAACTACCTCGATTGAATTATTTGGGCCCACTCATTATCAATGGGATCAGGGTACTTCCAGCAAGAAATATATCAAAGAGTTAGTGCTGGGCCAGCAGAAAATCAAAGTTTATCAGAAGCCTGGTCTAAAATTCCTGAAAAATTAGATTTTTATGATTACATCGGCAATAATCCGGTAAAAGAAGGATTATTCAGAGCAGGTTCAATGGATAACGGGGATGGAATAGCGATTGGATGGTTAGGACACCCTATCTTTAGAGATAAGGAAGGGCATGAACTTTTTGTACGTCGTATGCCTACGTTTTTTGAAACATTTTCGGTTGTTTTGGTAGAGGGCGATGGAATTGTTAGAGCCAATGTTCCTTTTAGAAGGGCAAAATCAAAGTATAGTGTTGATCAAGTAGGTGTAACTATTGAGTTCTACGACGGTGAACTCAACGGCGTCGGTTATAGTGATCCTGCTACTGCAAAAAAAATATGCTAGACGTGCTCAATTGGGTGAAA